>JARFOD010020466.1:0-11000 GCA_031763545.1 Mopalia muscosa
CAGATCCGTTCATGATGTGATCATTTTATGTCACATGCCACATCCCTAGGAAATGGGTCTTATTTATATCACATCATCACACTAGATTTTGGCTGACACAACAAATTGATTTCCCAGAAATGTAATAGCAATACAGATCGGTATAAAAAGAATATGACAACGTTTATAAACACCCACTAGTCACAGGACACCTGTCATGTAATATATGAAGGATAATCCATGCTTAGGCTAGAACTATTAAGATAAAATCTACTAATAAATACAAACAAAAATTAAGAACAATTAGTAAAAAATATCTAGTTAAACTACACTAAAATCTAAGAGAGATAAAAATCAAATGAAATCATAAATTCCAAACTCAACCTCAAAAAATAAATTTCCTATGTAAAAAAAACCCTAATAAATAAATAAGAAAAAATAAACAGAAAAAAAATAAACAGAAAAAAAATAAACAATTAAAATAAATAAAAACCACTAAAAGGAAAAGGAGGAAATTGCAAAAAACGACTGAATTGTCTACAATGATTGTAAAATGTAAAATATATAAATGCGTATTGTGTCAAAAAATAAAATCTGGCAAAAGGGTTTGAATAAGTAGAAAAAGCCTTGCTAGTAAGATACAGAAGTATGAAAATTAAGCTTATAGTGTGAAAGCTAATATATGTTGCACTGAAATCTCACTAAAAGCAGCTCGAACAAGTGCCCCATGTTTTGTATGGCGCAATTATGATCAGATGCAAAGGCACACCAAATGGTGTTCAAGCTAGACCTGCAGAAGTGATATATTTGGTTGCACATTGTGGCTGTATTATCAAAATAGAATATTGTTTAAACTGGATACCTAAATGTAAGACAAGCCATGTTGAAAATAGTTTTGAAAAAGTTTGTTGTAAAGTCTTGGCACATCAGAGGAAATCTTTAGTTTGTGAAACAGCTCTGTGATTGGACAATTTTTCAAATAAATTGACAGTTTTTGGTAAGTGTATGTTTTTATGTTAGATCATACCTGTGACGAAGTAAACACAGGGAGCTTTTTGAACTTGATTTCAATCAGATTTGAGCAACCAGCCACCGTGTTACTGTGCAAACAAGACTACAGCATTAACTAATAAATATTGCAGTTAAATAATTTAATTTGATATTTTTCGTTTCTGACACTAGTTACTAGTATTACTGTAACAGTGCTGACGTATGTAGATGAACAGTAGTATATGCTCTGCAGGAATATGTTAAATTTTCAATAGAAAAAGTCAGGCAGTTATCGTGATCGTCATATCTCTCTACGATTGGGTTATTTTACCAAATGCCAAAATAAGCATTGGATGCAGGAATTTGTATATAATTAACATGTTTCGTCATCGATTTTTATTATTAAAGCCTACATGTAAACACTTCAAAACACTTAAATAAAAGCTCCAAAACTTTCAGAAAAAAACATCCTGATTGTCTCGGTGAAAATATCTATGCATATATCAAAAAACACAATAGATCAAGTATCATTTCATAACACTCAACATCGAGAAATCTTTGAAACTTTTCTTTAATACCACACACTCAACACTTAATAAGATTTTCAAGAAAAGTGATAGAATTCTTAATAATTTTTTTCCCTGCAAAATTCTGAATACAACATTTTAAAATTGTCAGAAAATGAAAATTTAAAATCTAAATATTTTCTTTTCTGAAGTTCCAAAAGCAGAACTTTAATATGGACAAAATTTCACAACAGTAGTATAATTTTTTTCACCCTTTGTACAAACAGAGTTTAAATTCCCGAACATTTTTTTCTCTCATAATTCTGAAAACAGAATAAGAAATTTCAGAAAGTCAATAAACATTGTACGCTAGATTAAACCGGTTTCATCTAAAATATTTTAAACCAGTAACAGTTAGAAATTTTTCGATGAATAGTTCCGAGTCTAGGACAGCAATATGGGCGGCCCTCCCAATAATCGTGTTGGCAGTGCTGGGTAAAGCATGGAACACATCATACCGAATTAACGTTGTCCCCCGATTATGGATCACAGGGCGCATGATATTCTCAACCATCTCGCAGTACACAGCACCTGGTCGGGTAAACAAATTCACACCAAATATAACAAATAATATCAATCAACGGTCATAAGCTATTTTTACATTATTATCAGACCTTTTCATTTGCTTGGTGTCTAACACATACTCAGATAGATTCAACACATGAGTTTGGAGTCCTGAATTATGACAACAAAGTAACATCCATTTGCAAAAAGATACTAGCCACTTCATGGATTAGTCAATCTGGGATTTTTTTTTTTTTTTTTTTTTTCATCAAAAGCAGGTGGAATAGATTGTTTGTTTGTTTGTCTGATTGGGGTTTAATGTTGTACTCAAGGGTATTTCACTTATATGATGATGGATTATCCAGTTCATGCTGTTCCTTGCCTAATTACAGTGAAAAAACCAGGAGGAAACCTCGTAAAAAAAAAACTTAAGCAATTGAATTTTGAAATGGGCATTTTCAACAAAGCAGATAGGACAAGCTGAGTATCTAGCAGGTCCACCGCTAGAGGCTTTTTTTGAAAATAAATGCTCATAATCCCAGTCAAATCACCTTTTCCTACTTTTGTTTAAGAACTATTTTTTCTTCAAAGAACCAAAGAGTAAAAATTATGGTGTTTATCTCCATTTTGGTGCGATATGCAATGTTGACCATATTTGTTGTGAAACCTAGTAAAATACAAACACATCTATGGTATTAACAGAAAAAGCAAAGTTTGAAGTTAATATCTGAAATTGAGTGATGGCCATTTCTGTTTGTGGAAGTAAATGAAATGCAATCCCATCGGAGGAAACTACATGTATTTTCAAAGTTTATACAAACACATCTATGGTATTAACAGAAAAAGCAAAGTTTGAAGTTAATATCTGAAATTGAGTGATGGCCATTCTGTTTGTGGAAGTAAATGAAATGCAATCCCATCGGAGGAAACTACATGTATTTTCAAAGTTTGAAATATATCAAAATTATAGAATGGCTGCCATTTTCTTATGCGGAATTTATAGAAATGAAATCCCAATATTTGTCTTCATGGGGGGAAGCTACCATAAAAGTTTCAAGTTACTTTTTTCTCAAAATTATCATAAAGGGGTGAATATTGATATATTATTGCTTTGTTCAATTTGATGAAATGCAATTCTATCCTATGTCTTAGCAGTAGGAAGCTTACTTCTAGGTTTTAAGTTAATCTGTGAATTTGATCTAAAAAAAATCATGTCCAATCACATAGGTGTGAAAATGGTAAAATGATGTATTAGCAGCCATTTTGTTTTACGAAATTTGATGAAATTCAATCCCATCTGATGTCTTAATAAGATGAGACTATATTTCAAGTTTGTGAATTTATTACACAGTTATAGTGTTCACAACATATACAGTAATGAAATTAGAATAGTGTATAATAATGCAATGGCGACCATCTTGTTAATGTTTTACGGAACTTGTTGAGATTCAATTTGATCCATTGTTTAGAGTTAATCCGTGGAATTCATTATCTACTTACATGTATCATGTTCACAACATATACAGGCAGGAATATCTCAAATTATGTAAAAATGGCCATTTTGTTTTACAGAATTTAGTGAAATGCAATACCATCCGTCCTCTTAACAGGAAGAAGCTACATACCAAGTTTGAAGTTAATCCGGGAATTTTTTCTCTACTTATCATGTTCACAACATGTACAGACATGAATATGCTAAAATTATGTAACAATGGCCAATTACTTTAACAGAATTTAGTGAAATGCAATACCATCCATCGTCTTAACAAGAGAAAGCTACATTTGAAGTTAATCAGTGAATTTGTTTTCAAGCTAGCGTGTTCACAAACATTTGTGACAGATGGATGGACAGACTGATGGACGCCGATTAGCATTTTAAGTCCCCCCACCTTACTATAGTTGTGGTGGACAATAAAAGTAACATGGAAATGAGTGGAAAGATGTGATGAAATCTCAGAAAAAATGTCTTTATAGGGTGAGGCGAACCTTTGAGCAGTACAGCAAAGGAGAATCAGTAGTCTGACACGCTTACCACTGGGGGTAGAGGTGCATGCCCCCCCATTATTGGAATTTTTTGTAAAATGGTAAATGTGAATGTCATTGTGAAAAAAAACTACTATGTGCTCCTTATCATTTGTTCATGAAAAAAAAAAAAAATGAAAAAATTCAGTCCAGTGAAAAAAATACATCCCTTCATAGTAGCGGTTACCATGGTAACTGTATACATGTAATAAAATTACATACCTAATGTAGAATTGTCTCTTTGTGCCGGTCGACAGACCTCAATACGAGAAGAATGATAGGGCACATAGCGATCCTGAGCTGATCCTACCAACAGAACGTAACGAAACAACTCCAGGCCTGAAACAAACAAAAATCATCAGGTATTGATCTAATAAAATTGAATGTATCAACCTTTACATATTGAAGACACGTGTGCAAAGAGACATCTGATTGATTGATTGGTGTTTTATTTTCAGAAAAATGTACAAATAACGGTAAAGACATTTTTTAGCCTGATTAATCTTGTTTTAGTACTTTTAAAGTTTATCTTTGCAAAAAGTCATGATTGATTTTTATGATATAGTTCTTTTTAAAAACTAAAAGTTGTCATAAAGCTTTGAAATTAAAAAAAAATCAAAGATTAAAACAATTTTGCTACCGTTATCACTGAAATTGGAGCCAAAATGTAAATTATTTTAAATTTGCAAAAGACTGGACATCAAATATGCTTTAAATACATTGAAAAAGTTAAATGCAATGTACTTTTTACTCATTCTTATACATTGGTACATTTAAAAACAGAAAAAAAATGTTTCTTTATGAGATTTGTCTCTACCTCTATTCATTGCACTTGATTAATCAGTTAAAAACAAAACATACAGAGGGCACTGCTGTCATATTTGAATGTGCCAGGATATAGGAAGCCATTATTGATTTAAGCTGGAGGCAGAGGTCTCTCTAACTTTTTTTAAAAGCCTTTTATTTTTTGTTCATCTTTACCGTTATTTGTACATTTTTCCGAAAATGGCCCTTATAAAGGGTATTTCGCTTATATCATAGAGGTGTATTCCAACAGTAATTTACACTAGCCCAACCAAGATGTGAAGCATTTAATAATGTTGAATAGTTTATTTTCCTCCAATGTTCAGTCAAGACAGTTTTGTTTGTTTGTTTGATTGATTGGGATTTAATGTCGTACTCGTGGGTATTTCACTTATATGACGACAGATTGTCCACTTCACACTGCATCTAGCCATATTACGGTGGAAAACCGGGAGGAAATCTCATAAAAAAACACACGCGTGATTGCCGGAGCCACATCTTGTGATTCACTCATATACCTGAGGGTCGACATATGGACTCTATCCTGTGAACAGTACATCAAAATAAGCTTAGAAAGTGCACTCTCTAACCACTAAGCCACGGTTGCAGGCAGACCATGCTTAAGGGAATTTCACTTATATGATGGCGGTGTATTCCACAATAATTTACACTAGCACACGCATGAAGCATTTAAATAATTTTGAAAAGTGCATTTTGCTTCAGTGTTCAGTCAAGCCAGCAATGTTACCCTTCAAACAAACTGCCCTTAGCCAGAGGCCCAGAGACCTCTGAATACACCCACTGTTTTGTTTTTTTGTTTGATTGGGGTTTAATGTCCTACTGTAATGAATGGGTATTTCACTTACAGGTATATATTAACGATGGACTGCACATTTTGCGATTGGTGAAGAAACCAGATTTGACATCACTTGCAAGAAATAATGTAAAATATTATGACTACCACTGAGGAGTGTAACACAGTTAAGTAAACAAACAACTAAAAACAACAAAAGCTCAATGCATTAACTTTATTCAGAGTCATTTCTATACTTTACTAAAATAATTCCACGATACGAGGCAAACACAGGATCCCAAAAACAAATAGAGCGACATATGCAAATGTGCTAACTTAAGCACCAATCAAACCCAATGTAACCACCTTAGTGCTTAGAATTTTTTAATTCCCTAAACATACCTGGCTTCATGCTGAGTTTGTACAGGTAAGTCTGTCTGGGATCCGTGTGATCTTTGAGGGACAATTGAAGTAAAGATCCAGATTTCTTCCATTTCTGCATAAACCACATCCCTGAAAATGATATATCGTTTTAATTTATATTACTCGTAAAATACATAAGCTCACATATTTTTCTCTGTTTGTGTAAAATATCTTTGCATGAAGACAAATTTTAATTAAGATGGATTTTAATTTACCTTTTTTAATACTGACGTTTTGAGTTATGACAACAGAGTGACATCTCTTTGCAAAATGGCGTTGCAACTTTTTCCAGTAGGGCAGTCTGCCTATACTTTAACATTGCAGGTTGTTGGTTTTCAAGAAAATATATCTTTACAATGTAAACTTTTGCAAAAAATAATATTTTCACCTTTAGGAAAAGAAAATTCATATGGATTCATGTATGTTTACCTTTTACATTATTTCGCAAAAGGACATCACTCTGTTGTTGTAACGTAATAACTGGAAAACCTTGTATTGTTTTCTAGCTCTTCAAAAATAACAGCAAATATCTTACCCACGTTGACAAGGCCGCTGTTGTTGTAAAGAGTCCCTAAATGAGGCCCAGATAATGAAAGAAATGTGTACAATTTACTAATAAAGGGAGCTAACTCTGGTCGAGAGAGGGCTGACCTAATGATGATATTGCCTAGGGAGTGTCCAACAAAACTGAAAACAAAAAAAGGAAAAATGAGAAATGAATGCATGGCAAAGTTAGACCTGTAGGCACAAAATGCTAAATGACAAAAGTATATCAATAACAATAACATATAACTTAAAATATTGTACAAAATTATAAATGAATACATTCTTTTAAAGTGACTCCATTTCTTTTTTTAACATGGATTTAGCTAAATATATATCCATTTGACTGATTGATTCATTGCTTGAATGATCAGAGTGCTCCATTTCATGTTTCATTGTCTGACCAATTTGTACAGTTAACAGCAGAACAACACAACAAACACAATGAATCTTTTCCACAGCTGACAAAAACTTAGCAAAATTGTGGTCTTAGACAGTGTTAGTAATGAAAATGGCATATACTACTATCTCTAATTGTGAATCAAGCTTCAACTATGTGACATGGTTTGCCAAATCGTATTCTCGCGAGAGTTTCTACAGACCAGCAAATAAAGAGAAGTGCAAAACAAGATGGCCTGAGTGTATCTTAGAGTCAATGTCTCGACGTAGGAAGAGGAATTGATTATATTTTAGAATGATGGTTTGCTTGTCAAATCCAGTGTATTGCTCACATGATTTTCTCAACCAATCAGTGGAGGAGTTACATAATGGCTTTGACCTTTCAACTGTCAATGTCTCCTCATTTGGCCACAAACACTCATAAAAACTTTTTGCTAGATGCATTCTCATAGGTGGACAGATTACAGTGTTGGTGTGTGTGTACTGAAAGAGAAATGTCATACATACCCTATAAACAAAACAAATAAACACTTTTTCAGAATAATATTTTTTTTTTGTTTTTCCCCTCTGAAATTAAGTCTGATTGACTGACTGACCTGATCCGAGAAGGTTGAAGAGAGAACATTTCTATATGAGATACAATCTCTTTGACTAGCCGATCTGTCATGGTCTCAAAGTCGGAAAATGTGTCCTTAAAGAAATAGAAAATGAAGACTTATTAAGGTTTGTAAATATTGGATCCACTGAGGCGCTAACATAATGCACAGTTTGATGAAATGTAATCCCATCCTTTGTCTTAATAGAAGATAAATTCCAAATTAATTGGTGAATTTGTTCTCTAGCTACATAATATAACATAATATCATGTTCACGCTACATAGCAGTGAATATTGTAAAACCATGCTATGGTGGCCATTTTGTTTTAGTAAATTTGGTGAAATGCAATCCCATCTGTTGTCTTAACAGGAGTAGGCTATACATCCAGCTTCAAGTTAATCCATGAATTTGGTACAGAGCTTTCAAGTTCAAACATTAACATAAAATGAATATTGTACAATTATGCAATGGCTGCCATTTTGTTTTATGGAATTCGGAGAAATGAAATCCAATTCTCTGTCTCAATGGAGACAAGTTATCGTAAAAGTTCCAAGTTATTCAGTGAATCAGTGAACCAAGTGACATGTTTTATTACAGAATTTGGTGAAATGAAATCCCTTCAGTCGCGTAACAGGAGGGAGCTACATACAAAGTTTGAAGTAAATAGGTAATTTGTTTTCAAGGTTGCATGTTCCCATCATTTGTGATGGACAGACAAACACTGAGTAAGATTTGTAAATCCCCCTTAGCATGGTAGTGGTAGACAACAAATGAAGTATTTATAATAGTGGATATGTAAATTAGCATACATATGTAAATGAAAATTCAGTAGGAAACCTCGTAAAAAAACCTGTGACCTGATGATCGACAGATGAACTTCAACTTTTGGTTGGTGCATCGAAGTAGAACAAGAGGAAAGCACAAGATTGCTAAACAACATGCACCCCAACCCCGCTGTCCACACAACAAGCACATAACTACATGCAGTGCACTAAAAATTAACCTAATGAGTTGTTATCTATAGCAAATTCCAATAATTTATGCAGAAATCTGCATAATTCTGTGACTTTTTCCAAGTTGAACATCTGCATAATTTCCGTAATTTTTTATCAATGTTTTTTCTTCTAGTTCTTCAAATTTTTTTATTTTTTATTTCAGAAGTTTAAAAAAAATAGTAACAGCCCGGACAAGCTTCCCGGCCATACGGATTTGCATAATTTATGGGGAAATTGGGATAATTCCTTTATTTTTTCCCTCCATTGCACATCCACGTACACATAAGAATGCATTATGCAAGTTTCAAAAGCTTATGTGAAATAGTAACCAAGATACAGCCCGGACAAGCTAACCGGACAAATGGAGCCAATTTGCATAATTTATGGCGAAATTTGCATAATTGCATGATTTTTTTTCTACGTTGCACATCTGTGTACATAGAAGAATGTATTGTGCAACTTTCAAGTAGTAACCAAGATACAGCCCAGACAAGCTTCCCCGACACACGGACACACGGACAGAAAAAGTAAAACCTATATGGCCCCCCTCTTGCGAGAGTGAGGCATAATTCCTAGATAGACACTTGAACCAATAAGCCCCATTCACATCCAGCCCTAGATAAAAACTGTGCTACGGATTGATGAGAAGAAGTCATAAATCGTAATAAGCTGAGATAACATTTGCACCTGCATTGTCAAATAGTGGAAATATTCAAGAGATCTGGAGATTATCTACTCACCTGGTTTCTCTCGGACATGAGAAATTCTAGTTTATATCCAGGTAATGTCATTTCTAAATAGGTTTTAATTAACCTCAGGTCTGCACTGTTACCTGAAACACATGGAAACATGTGATTAAAACGACAGTTCAAACCCAGGTTAAATTTTCTGTACTGAAATATCCAGAATGTCATTATTCAGCTGTACATAAATAAAGAATTATCAAAGATTTTGACTTGACTTCAACTATTATTTAATTTTTACTATTGTATGTTTTTGTTTGTGTCATAACTATTTAAATTACATTGTAATGTAACAGTTATCAAACATATAGTATTGAACCCACATATCTTCAAAGCAAGGCTTGCATATCAATACTTATCAATGACAGTTAGAATTTTCAAAAAAATGTATGGACCAATATATTTGTTTGTTTGTTTGATTTGGGTTTAACGTCGTACTCAAGGGTATTTCACTTATATGTCCATGGACACAAATGCAGAACATCACAAACAAATCTGCTTTCCGTTACCCTTTAGCTCTGTGAACACCAGAGCAACAGAAAGCAACCTCTTGTCTCGCCTCTTACGATCGACCGAGGAAGCCGAGGGAGTATTCTGCAGGGCCATGGCCCACCCACTCCCTTACCAGGCTGGACCAATATAAGCCCTGTATAACTATGCCGGTGTCTGGAGCCTAATATGTTCACTGAAGCCAGAGAGAAGAACCAAAAATTGTGTGTACACACAATAGCATTTTAAATGTTACAAACTTTATCACATTTATCATATATTTATATCGAAGAAAGTCAAATTTGGTCAAATTAAAGCCTTTGGCAGAAAAAATGCTGCACACTTAATAAGAGGCTACATTTAACTATATTCAATTATATATTTCAATTATTCTGTTATGAGTATCAACTATACAGACCATCAAGTCCATGCACACAGACGATGAGATGAACACCATCCTGGTCATCTTCAAACCCAGGCGGGACGGTAAAGTAAGGGTTTGGTGCGGCCAGTGTAGAAAAATCACTGAAAAACAAAACACATTTATTTGACTTATGTAGTGTTTCCTGGCAACTTATGACACAAACAAAAACATAATTAAAGATCCTGGAGCCACATTCACAAAATATCGTACAAGAAAATATCCTACGATATCTTTACGCTATGGTTTAAATGACATTAGTTGTATCGTATGACATTTATTTATCATACAACATTTTGTCAAAGAGGTCCGGGGTTAAACACCATACTTAACTCATTTCACTCACATGGGTGAAGGAAACCACCTTCGACACCACTGGCAACAAACAAAGACAAGACAGGACAAATACAGAACAATCACAAACAAGTCGGCTTCATGTTGCCTTTAGATCTGAAAGTACCAGGGCAACAGGAAGCTCCCTCCAAGCACTTGGCATAATTGAAGAAATCAACTTAAAAAATCTTGTACTTGTAATTTTTGTAATTTCAAACACAGAAACTACTGATTTGTTTGTTTGTTTGATTGGTTTGTTTGTTTGTTTGTTTGATTGGTGTTTAACGTTGTACTTAAGGGTATTTCACTTATATGACGACGAACAAAAATACAGAACATCACAAACAAATCTGCTTCCCATTACCCTTTAGCTCTGCGAACACCAGGGCAACAGAAAGC
>JARFOD010020477.1:0-11000 GCA_031763545.1 Mopalia muscosa
CTGGAACTATTGGTGACGGATTGAAGGGAGAAATGAACACAGGCTGCAGTAAACGTAAGCAGTTTTTTACTTCATATACTCTCAACCAATCAAGTTAAAGATACAATCTGTCATTCTACTTATCAAGCAGATATAGTCCAATCCCATAAATATCTATACAGTGCCGCACGGCCATTATCTAACTATCAAGAAGAATAATGTACATATGACATGAAAAACAAAACAATATACCTTTCTACACAGACACTACCTGTTGTCCTGGAACTTTCAGAGTTAAGGGGCAACATGAAGCCGATCTGTTTCTGGTGTCTTTGTATTTGTCCTATATATGTCCTGTCTTGTCTTTTTAAATTTGCCATTGGGGTCAATGGTGGTTTCCTTTACCCAGTGGACTGGCATGTCATCATGTGAGTGAAATATCCTTAAGTACCACATTAAAGCCAATCAAACAAACAAACAAATCTCCATACAGAGTATTTGAAGGCAGTAGTATTGTTAAGAGCAAGTATTTGTTAGTTTATAAGCAATGGTTATGTTCTGGTTTGTTCCAATTGGCATGTTGTTAAAATCAGTATTTAATAAGCAATTTAGCCTTTTTTAAGTGACTCTTTTGTGTACAATATTTTGCATTGTATGTGTTCCTAAAAGACAAAAATGTTATTTACTACATGTATAGACCAGATCTCTCTAAAATATCATTGTCTGAGATTGGGACTAATGACACAAATGTTATTCATTTAAATGTTCTGTGCTTTATCTTCATGCAGCCTTATGTTCTGAGGGCTGGCTGAGACATGATGATGGCTGCTACAAAGTGTTTGACAAACCAGAGACATTTGACCAGGGAGAAAAGAAATGCCAGGCTCAAGGTGGCCATTTAGCTTCTATCATTGACGAGGCTACTGTTGAGTTCCTAAAGAATGAGATGGAATCTCTTGGGCAGGATGATCAGTACTGGATAGGATACTCCGACAAAAACATGGAAGGTTTGTCATCACTCCTTTTTATTCTTTCTGTGGTTAAGACAATATGATTTTATCTTTTTTGAGTGGTGCCATTGGTCGTGGCTTAGTTACTGGTGTGTCAGCCCTTAGTCCTTCAATGTCAATCTGGAACTGCCCAATAAATTCCAATAGCTTTGTGACAAGCTGGCTAGTTTATATATGTATTTGTTACTTTACTAAATTGTGACTTGCTAGGGTTTCCAACACAGGGCAGAGCTGTATTAAAAACAAGTGGACCTTTTTGTTAAATATCCATATGGAGGCACATTGTTGTAATTTTGATAATATAGCATATTAAATGATACAAGATGTACAGATTTTCCTTTTTCTGATATACATGTATAACCTTTCCTGTTAATTTTTATTTGTTAGGAATATTTGTATGGAAAGATAATTCTGCCAGTGATTTCCAAAAGTGGGCAGAAAAAGAGCCTGCTACCAAGGGCTCCAGAACCAAGGACTGTGTTTCATTTGGCAAAACTACCAGTTTCAAGTTTCAGACGAAGCAATGCGATGTGGAAATGGGATTTGTTTGCAGAAAACGTAAGTTATTTGGATTTCTATTTTTGTCAATTGTTACTGTAACAGGGCAGGGGTACTTGAAAATGCTATTCGTCAAGCTGTCTATCTGTCACAAAGGATAACTCTACAACAAATTAACAGACAATGGACATGTTTTTTTTATTTTCTTTCACCAAATTTGACAAATTCAAATGCTCAGTTGATGTGTATTTACTTTGGTTGGAAAGCTAACTTGAACAGACTGTTTTAACATGAATTGGGTTTAACATTTTCTTATTATTTCATAAAGTTTTAAATTGTATGGGTATGATTTTTTTAAAGTATTGTATATGTTTTATGTTGCTGAATAGTGCATATTCCAGATTTAAAACTTAAAATATTTTTATTTACAGCACTTCAGTTGAAGCCATGTCCACGAGGCTGGGTGCATTTTGACGGCTCTTGTTATATGAGTTCCAGTAAACCTGTCCCCTGGAGTGAGGCTTATTTACAATGTGTTGCACATGGCTCAGATCTGACCAGTATTTCATCAAGTATTGAAAATGCTGTCATAAAGGAAAGGTAGGAAACAAAACAAACAACTAAATATCAAGAGATTTACATTCACAGGACAGGTTTTGAGATTGAGGACAAGTTGCTTTTAGAGAAAGTTAAGACAAGCAGTATTTTCTAAATGGAATAAAAGAAAGTGTGGTAATTGTTATTGCTTTTATTATAATGGTGTCAAGATTTAGAACTTAGAATTTGAGACTACAAGTCGAGAAAAAAAAAAGATATGTAATGCAAGAAGATTTGTATCATTTGTTTTAGTTTAGTTTTGCTATTTACAGTGTTATTCCTGGTGAAAATGGTAAAGATTTATGGATTGGAGGTAATGTGGTTCAAGACCAGTTGAAGTGGGTTGAGGTCGGACAAAAGTCAACTTATGCAGCTTGGGCAAAGAATGAACCAACTGTTGGTAAACTGTGTGTACTGGCTAACAGAAAAATGAAATGGAAAACCGATGACTGCTCTGTTAATAAGGGATTTATTTGTGAAAAGAAGGTTGATGGTAAGTATTAACTTTATATGACATACATGTTGCCCATCTATGTGAATCCCAGTAATACTGGTATACTTCTCTTTGGATATAATTTTTACTGTTTATTGGAAGAAAGTTCTGCATAATCTTTATATCTTTTTGGTTAATGTTTTTGGTGTTTAATTGTAGATTGATTATAATGTATTTTCATTGTTGATATTACTTATATTACAGATAAAGCCATTTGTCCAGGAAAGACACGACTCTTTGACCGATGTCTCTATCTAACTAATCCCGAATCCAATGATGATGAAGCATGCACTAAGAGCGGAGGAGAACCTTATGCATTCTCTGCTTCAATCTTCCAAAAAGCTGCTGTTACATTCCTTAGAAGTCAACCAGATTCTGTTACTGTTAGACTCGGTAAGGAATCATTGGTTTATCTTTATTCATATCTTTTAATTGGCCAACTATACCATTTGTTTTCTCTTTTGGTTTTTATTAAAAATGATCTTGGCACAGATTTAAGTCATGACTTTTAGTTAATTATTGGTTTATTGAAAATAAACTCATGCTTATTTGGGTTTTTTAATCTAGATTCTTGGGTGGTTTTCAGTTTCTTGATTCAAGTGTTCAGAATTATATCAGAATCGACATTGGAATGATTGGATTGGTCATCCAATGTTTACAATCCACTACGTCTTCTATTACTTTTTGCTTTTCTTTGTGCAAAAATTCCACTAAACCCTGTTGTTTTTTTCTCTGCAGGTAACAAAAAAGAGATTAAAAACTTTGCTTACCAGAAGTGGGGTGATTCTCAGCCAGATCCATCCTTTGAATGTACCTATATGAACAGTTCATCAGGAAGCAAGTGGTACACTGCAGATTGTAACACAAAACTCCCAACTCTTTGTGCTGCTTGTAAGTTACAAGGTTTCCATGTTAATGCACCTCAAATAGCAGGGTTTTTTTAAACAATTTTCCGATGAGCAAAGCTTTTGTAACAAATTAAAGATGTTTAATTTACCCCTAAAAATAGGATATTCAATATTTATATATATTTTTTTTAACAGACCAAATCTCCGATTTTCATAAAGAAATAATAAACCTAATAAAAGTACATTTGCCAGCGCAGTGCGTTTACAATAACTGTTAACCAGCCACCAAACAAGGCTTGTATACTGATAAAAATATGTAATGCATAAGTTAACAACAACAAAAAACTTAAACAAAATTGAAATATTGAATAAAGTTTGTTATCAATTTACAATTTTCTATTCTTTTAGCTCAACAACCATGCTCAGAATCTTCCGATTGCACAGTTGAAAACAGTAAATGTCATTTGGGACGGTGCCGCTGTAAATCAGGATACAGAAAAACTAATAAGGGATTGTGTAAAGGTGGGTGTTTTGAAAAAGTTAATTTGACTCTTTTTACCTGCATTCATATGTTTAAAGGTTTATACTACAGTACCTTTGGATTTTTGATGAAGATTTTTAATGATTCATTTTTTTGTTCTAACTTTTGTTATTATTTTTATAATTGCAGACATCCCCGAATGTTCAGAGGGTAATCCCTGTGGAGATGATCAAAACTGTATAGAGAAAGATGGAACATACGACTGTTCTTGTAATCCTGGTTTCGAGAAATTTGGAGACACTTGTATATGTAAGCATCATATCTTTATTTTAAGAACTAAAAATAGTAATACAGAAATTGAAAATAAGGCACATAAAAATTTTTTATTTTGAAATTAAGAATCTTGTTAATTTAAGTGCAACACTATACTCCCAGACTTCTGTAAAATATTGTCAAACAAAAGTAAAGTAATAGTTGTTAACTATTGAATAAGTTTTTATTGATATACTGAATGTACATTTTCAGCTATTGCAGGCTGTAAACAGGATACAGACTGTAACACCAGAGCTAAATGTATCAATTCCTTATGTGAATGTAACTCCGGATATGAAGGAGATGGAAAAAGTTCTTGTCGTAGTGAGTATTGTATTTTTCAAAGTTATACATATATATATATATAGAGTTTGTCGTTTTTACAGTTAACACTACACTTGTTGAATGGAACAACTGATCTCAAATTTGGGATAAGTTACATTTTATGAGTGTTTGAAATTCAAATTAAAACAAAAGAATTTCAAAATAATGTGATAGCTCAAAATGCTAATGTTAAAGCTTTGGTGCCTTTGAAACTTTAGCTCGGTGACCTCTTCATGAGGGATTTTATTGATCTTAAAATTATTCCTTACCTCAAGTTCTTGCATTCAAAGTTACTTTCCTGATCGTTGCACTCTACAAAAACATCAAAGCTGATATTTTTACATTTTAAGCCCATTAAGGTATAGTGATTGTGAAACAGATATACATTGTATTTAAACTAAAACACGGTTTTAATAGTATTAAAAGTTTTATGTTTAGAAAACAAAAGTTGGGTGGGGTTGTCTTGAAGAATGACACTGGGTGTGAAAGATTTTACCTCTTTTGAATGCAACTTATCACAAAGCCATAAATTTTCTTCACAGATAATGATTTATTATATTTTTGATACAGATGTGGATGAGTGCCGAGAAGGAACAACAAATTGTGAGGATAACTCTGACTGTGAAGATACTGATGGAAGTTATGAGTGTATCTGTAAGACAGGCTATGTAAAGAATCCAGAAACCAAAACATGTGTCGGTGAGTTTGATATTCACATTTTGCCGAGGGTGGAAGGGACCTTCCTGTTGCACTGGTACTTTGGGAGGTAAAGGTCAACAGGAAACTGAGGCCTTTATGATGATGCATTGTGATTGACCTGTTTTGTTAACTAATCAAACAAATCATTTCACAGTTTATTTTTTCATATAATGGTGTTTCTATGCACCATACTCTTTACTTACAATTTGGAAGTATACAAGTAAAACTGATCATTATATTTATTATGGCTTGATAAAACTTTAAGGCATTATATTTCCTTCATAAAAGTATTTGTGACACAAACCTGACACATCTACATATATTGGGGCTAGTTGATCAAAGTGCTATTACATTCATTCCAATATTAGATGACGACACACCATTTTGAACACCTATCTCTTATCCACTATTAGCAATTTAATATGGTTTTGGTGACAAATCAGCACTTGAGCATCTGATCCATGATGCAGGTTGTGACATTTTGGTTTGGACAGTATTTAGGTTTTTTTATAAGAATTATCTTGATTTATTTCAGCTCTGCCACAAAACTGTGAGGACATTCGTGTTAAAGATCCTTCTGCTACAAGCGGCTCTTATGAGATTGATCCAGATGGCCCAGGTGGATGTAGCCCATTCACTGTAAGTCAAACTCTCATTTACTACATTCTCTCCATCACAGTAAGTCATCCATACTCATGTTTTCTTCATCAGGAATCCAAGTTACAAAAACTGAAGTGAAACTGATGACCAATACAAAGATTAAACATGGTATTTGAGATTACTGAGATATATATAAAATTTGGAAGAAATAAACTGAGTTATTCACTTTATCGCCTGTTCTGTTGGATAAACTAATTGAAATCTTGTTATAATTGCTACAATCTTTAGATTTATATGATGATGCTTTCAGTTTATTTTTTCTTTTCTGTTTTTTATTTAGTTTGCAGAATAAGTTTAAAAATAATTGTTGGATCCTAATAAAATTAAAATGTTTGAAGTCTTGAATATCAACATTTAAAAAAAATAAAGGCTTTAATTAGTATTGTTTAGTTCTATAATCCTTATCATTACAAGTTTTCATTTTTTTAAAATACAAAAATTAACCCAGGGGTCTGTAAGACCTTTGCAATAAGGAAGAAATATGGCAATCTTAAAATAAAATTTATTTAGTCTAGAAAGGGATAAGGCAAGTATACTTATTTTATAAAATAGGAGATCTACAATATGTTATACATGTATATATAAAATATTATACATCGTCTATTTCTGGTCTTCATCAAGAGAAATATGGATACATTCTTTGTTAAAAATGTGTCTTTTCTTCTGTGAGAAATTCAATTGTTGAAATATATTTTTCTACACATAGGTATCTTGCATTATGAGAGAAGATATTGGTATAACTGTGATTCCAAGTGACTCCCAAACTTCCCGACCAATACGATCAACTGACACAAGCCCGGAGTCAGTCGAGAGACCTGTCAAATACAGAAAGACTGATGAGCAAATTAACTGTGTTGTGGAAGCCTCCAAATTTTGCTACCAAAATGTTCAGTAAGGTTCATTTTATAATTGATATGTGATTTATTACAGTTTCTATAAGGATCGTTTTCATTTAGCATTTCCCTAATTAAACAATTACTTAGGGAATAATATTGTCTCTTATATGTCATTTATATTTATTAATTATGAATATTTATCAAATCATTTTTTCATTGAAGCAGTTGTACTCTCTTGACTGTTGGGCAAAATGAACTGAAGCTGAAACATTCTGGTGTAGTTGAATACATCTTGTGAATTTCTTGTCTTGTCCTTATTTTATGCTATTGTCATCCAGGGAGGTGCCCTCTGGCTAAGGGCAGTTTACTTGCTCCCCCGCCCCCTGCCGAAAAAAAACAAATAACAACCTTACTGGGTGTGAAACATGTAGATGTGGCTCAGACTAATAATATTTGATGTGTCTCATTACAGATATCAATGTTCCGGTGGTGCCAGGGTACAAGGTGTTGGCAGCATCACATACAAGAATAAAAAGCAAGCTGTTGATAAGGTTAGACATATAATTGTTAATTTTATTTTTAGTAGGCTGAAGACCTGAACAGCTGTTATATAGTAAATGTAAAGTAAAGTAACAAAATGATAAGTAAGAGTATGTTCTAAAAGATGTGAAGCATGTGGTTTTTATCCAATGTGTTATGTCATTTTTGCTTTTATTTTTGTGCAGTGTGCTTGTGGAATGTTAGGGACATGTGCTAATCCTGATAGTGAATGTAACTGTGATGGGACACCGATGGGAGATCAAACAGATAGCTTCAAATTCATCAACAAGGACAATCTGCCGATTAGATCTCTATCCGTGACCGGTGTAGGAGCAGGACAGAAAGCAGCTACATCTGTTGGACCATTGATGTGTGCTCAGAAACAATTCGGTAAGTTCATAGTACAAGTCAAGTGACAGGTGCTTATTTTGTAGGTAAAGCACATCAATTTAAATTTACCTGTGATATGTTATTCTTGACAAAAACACTTTTGAAAAAAACGACCAAAGATAAGATAGACATAAGCGAAAGAAACAAGGCATCCTGTAAATATTAACTTTCTGTCACAGGTTCATTAAGGTTTCATATGGTCAAAAATTCATTGAGTTTTTTTAAAACTGTTCTATTGTTGGCTCACAACTAGTTTATCCCATGTTAGTTTAAAGCTTGTTTATTTGTTTGCTTTTTTTTCTAATGTGATTAGTGGCAGTAGGTATGTAGATTATATGAGGGTTTAATGATTGCAGATATCCCTCTGGACTGTGATGATGCAATGAGAAACTTTGGTGTCAATAAGAATGGTGAAGTAATGGTGGATGTAGATGGACCAGATGGAGATGATAATGGAAATCTTCCTCCATTCCTCGTCTACTGTGACGTGACATCCTACCCTGACATTGGAGTGACCGTCATCAACCCAGAGAAGTAAGCATTTTCCATCTCTAGTTCTTGTAAAGAGAAGCTCTTCCAAAGAATTAGGCATTGTATTTTAAATACTCAATACACAGGCTCATTTATTCACCCTTGTAATTACATGGACGCATTTACATTAACCACTATCAGGTTCAATAAATGTCTACAATGAATTTCACTCGATGAATTTGACCTGGTGAAGGTTTATAACATTTTCAGTTTACATATACATATGAAATATAACACCACGCTTCAATATCCACTACTATCTTGTTTGTCATATTTCTACTGTCGCTGAATTATTAAATTAATACTATTAATTTATTTCTTTCAGTCCAACAATTAATCCTTCAGAACCTGGTTCCAGGAAAGTGAAATACCCTTCTACAGATGAGGCTATTACCAAGTTGATCGAGAAGTCAGATTTCTGTTCACAGGATATGTCCTATAAATGCAGAGTAAGATTTCTACTCTCCAATTCTTTACGAAACAAAAAAAACAAAACAATTAAACCAATGAGTATGTCAGCTGACTGAGGCGCAAAATATAAATATATATTTTCAATATATATATATATCCTGGTCATCTATATGATTAGATTCATAGGTTTTTCACTTCTTAACTCACTATTAAATAGACACAATCTGCTGTTTTTTATTTGCTTAGATGTCTGGTATAAGCGGTGGTGCCTCATCATGGGCCAGTCTTGATGGAAAAGTTAAAAACTATTGGGCTGGAGGTGATGAACAGAATACTTGTGGATGTGGTGTCACTCGCTCTTGCGAAACTGACGCTGTCAAATGTAACTGTGATATCCGAGACGGCAAACAAAGATCAGACTTTGGTACAATTATCAACAAAAAAGACTTGCCAGTGGCCACTTTAAAACTGAAAGAGATTGATACTGGTTCTAAAAGTAGGGGTAAAGTCACAGTTGGAGCACTGAGATGTGGACGGACACAATTTGGTATGTTACAATCCCATTTTGTGACTAGTTTAGTTAAGAGAAAAACCAAATTCAAATTTTATGTTCACAGTATGTAATCAGTTTTGAAGCCACTTGGTAAAGGAGGATTGGACTTCTATCAGTCCCTTTATGGAGGGGGATAATAATTTTACAGAATTTAACCTCAAGTTTGAACAATAACCAAGATTTCTCTAAAAGCAGTATGTTCTATTTGCTAACAAATTTAATTATGTAATAATTTGTGATTTGATAGGAATTCCCCCAACATGTCAACAGTACCGTGAAATGGGATTTACTGAAGACTATACCTATCTTATTGACCCTGATGGTGTTAATGGAAACAAGAAAACAGGTTAGGATGAAGTTATACATTTTCACAAAAAACTCTTCAAAATGCATTTTGTATTGAAATTATAAAGGCTACGGTTAGCACTTCTAGCCCCTGCCTTTTACTTGCTAAGCTATTTCTGTAACCCTAACAAATGGGGTTGTACACGAGTTAAATTCATAGTTCCATATATAGTAGTTGTTTTAATTAATATGATTGTCCGTCCCAGTTCTTTAATTTGGTGTTATCTGTGTGAATGTTTTAGAGCCAGGGGCAATTAGTTCGATTTGCCGCAAACACCAGCTAATATGTTGACCATAACCCTGAAATATATTGACTACTGTACAAGGAAAAGGTGTTGATCATTCATGACATAGTTTGCCTTTCACGCAGTATTGGAATTAAACCAGATACTCTATTTACAACATCTCCAGGCATATTAACCTGAGCAAGCAAGAAGGATGTTTTTTAGTTGTAAAATAGCACTGTAATGTAAAAAGGCCTTGATGCTCAATGAGATGAAGTGTAGCGCAAAACAACATTGGTTGATGTGTTTAACTGTAACTTTGCACAATTTAGCTGATTCCAGCGTGTTGTGTCAGGGGATTTGGGGAATCTTGGAGGTTTTCTGTTCTGCTAGCAAGCAATCATTGTTGAAACACTGTGATATGATATGAATGTATGTTTACAGGAAAGAATGTTGCCCCATTCCCGGTGATCTGTGACATGGTAAAAGATCGTCCTATTGGTATAACCATTGTTGGTCACAACACAGAGGAAGAAGTAAGTTATCACAGTTTTCAATAAATCCCTTTTTCTAAGTTGAAGGATTTCAGAGTTTATTTGTATAAATTTTCTCTCACTATATTAAAAATAAATTGGGGGGTGGTTGGCAGAATATTATTTGACAAGTTTTGGGGTAATAACGTTCAACCAAAATTGTTTCCAGTTAGCAATTTTCACTGATTTCAAATTTAAGTCAGCTGTTTCACCCTTGTATTTGTGTACTATTTTGTTCCTTGTGATGTGTTTTTCTCATAGACAAGGGTGGATGACTTTGAGGATCCTGGATCATACTCTCAGAGTATTGGCTATAACGAGGCTACCACAGAACAGCTGAAGGCTCTCACTGAGGCTTCCAGTTATTGCTCTCAACAAATGGCCATTTCCTGTATACAAGCTACACTAAGAAATATAGGTCAGTGTTTTTACTTTTGACTTCAAAAGACATATTTAAGAAAAAAAAACGAAAATATAAAAATGATATGCAGTTGTTAACAAAACACTACTTAAAGATGTTTCAGGTTTGTTGTAGCAGATTTTTTTGTGTGTGTGTGTGTGTGTCGTCAAAATTTAAGTGAAAATTGTATAAGCTCCATTATCTCTGCCGATAATGTGACTTCCATGGAGAAGTTTTGCCTCAGAAGACCAGGGGCCGATTGCTCGAAGCCCTATTAAATTTAATCCTCTATTAGATGACGTCACGCCATGTTGTAGGTCTATCTCTAACCCGGTA
>JARFOD010020488.1:0-10999 GCA_031763545.1 Mopalia muscosa
ATTGAAAACTGACTGTCTGTAAAGACAGGAAACATGGAAGCATATTTAGCGTAACCTATTCACGAGAACGATCGTTCCCGCAAATTCGTTTAACGTAACCAAACGAGAAGTTACGTGGGTTAAAATTCACGCAAACGGTAGATCGGTTATGCAAAATTTTGAAAAAAATAAGGCCTGTATTGTATTTATACTGCAATCACGCTCTGTATATTTAATTTGATGATAGGTTCCAATTTTTGCTTCTAAGTCAAGGAAAATATTTATAACTCCTGTGATTATGTATCATAACACATATAAATATCTTAATTTTGGCGCCTGTAGAACTTATAAGACTTATAAAACTGTTGGTCAGGACTCATCTCACCAATGCAGTGTGGATTTCAGTCCATTTTTTTTTATGCATCCGCTTCAACTATTGCACTGTGAGTGTCAAGGTCATTGAGCCTAACTGGTAATGATTCTCTGACAAAACACTCTCATTATTGAGGTCATGGTTAAGTACGTTGACTTCACAGTCTGGCAATTTAAAGTGAGTTAATCGCTAAATTCATTCTGTAGTTTTGCTTTAACGATGTGCAAAGTGTTTAGCACAGAAATCCATTACAGAAATTAGGTCCAAGGAAAGGATGTTTTGGTACTGTCACTATCCAAATGATAAATATCAAACGTATGAACGTATGAAAAAACCCATTTCATAAAATTGGTTGCCACACGTGATTTTCTGGTTATTTGTACATTAAAAACTGCCAAATATGTGATGTTATTTTTGGGGTCAAATTGGGTGTTCATTAAGAATATAAGCTTACATGTATTGCAAATGTAAACACCATGTAGCGGTGCTTTCCATTAGAAAACATTTCGGTGTTCTCTCTCTCTTTTCAAATTTAAAAAAATCACTCATCTGACATCACCATTAAGAGCTGTCTTTTACAAGAGTGCTATTTTACAGGTTGACTGTACTGTGCAGGGCCTTACCCTTTTTAGAAAACAGAAGGTTCCTAGAGACCAAAACAAAACTTAATTGTTCTTTTTTTCTTGTGTCCACACTATATTTAATGTGGATTATAAGGAGAAAATTAGTAGTTAGTTTAACATGCAGTTGCTGTTATTGCGGAACGGTTAACTGATCGGCCAAATCGGAGATGTGGCGAACTATACATAACCCAGACGATCATTCGCCACTAAAGACATACCCTGCTACACATATCTGTCTGTATGCCTACCACCTTAAGGTAATGGAAATCGGATATTGAAGAAATCATGGCATAACTTATTTGAATGCAAAAAAATGAATGATAAATATTTACTGGCTATAAAGAAATAATGGTCTCAAACAAATAGACAATAACTCTTTTGACCTTTGGGTGTTTGGAATTAAATTGAGTTGGTTTTGTTACAGTGTTGAGCTATGTGTCAGCAATGTGTCCACTGCCTGATATTCCTCATGGTAAAGTGGAGATGTCAACAGAAGCTCAGACAGCTCAGAGGGTAGAGATAGTGTGTGATGCCGGATATAAACTCTCTCATCCTACATCAATAGCCTGTCAAGATAATGGGATGTGGGTAGCTTCATATGGACAACCAGATATACCTCGCTGTATAGGTGAGGAGTATAAATGATATTGAGTTCTATCATTGATAACCTGTTAAAATAATTCTGAAGGAGCTGTGGCTTAGTGGTTAGCATGTTTGCTTACTAATCCTACTGTAATACAGTCCATGGGTTTGAGTCTGCCTGTCGTCACATCAGGTATATAAAAATCGCACAAGGTTTTCCACCATATTAAAGAAAGCAACTATGTGAAAAGGACAGTTTGCTGTCATATATTCAGGCCTGTGCTGTAATCTTTTCCGCTTATCCTTAAAATCCTTACTCTAACATTTGCATTTTCCCCTGATTTAATGATAATTTAAATACATGAATATGCTTTTGTGAAAAAAAAGTGTTTTAAAATACAATCATCATTGATAATTGGATGACAAAACTTGTCAAAGTCAGTGGCAAAATGGAAATTACCACTTAGATTGCAAACAATTTGGGAAACCTTTAAATCGGTCCTCATAAATAAAGACCTGCAGCTGTGGCTTAGTGATAGCTGCATGCTTACTAAACTTACTCAATTTGTCCATTTTCACTTGCAAGCCAGTTTTATGACATTAGCTTATGGGATATTATGTTTACATGTATCCCTATTACATTTTGTCAACTGTTCCTTAAAATTTAAATTAAATTCGTTTTTTCAGTGAGTGGTAAATGTAGTTTGCCTCAAATTCCACATGGTAAGGTTTTGAACCCCAGTAGTGATTCCAATCAGGGAAGTGGAGCCTGGACAGAAACACAGGTTGTCTGTAATGCAGGTTACAAAAGGACAGGTACACCATTTATTGTGTGCAAAGAAGGGAGATGGTCAGCTGCATATGGTTCAGAAAAAAACTTCCCAGAATGTGTCCGTAAGTAGAAAACGGTCCATAAAAGTTAATAAATTGATAGCTGTTGAACCCCCACACTCACTGAAATGACAGAGGTGAACTAGTAGCAGCAGCTTATACATGTAGCAACCCAACCATAATTTGATGTGTAAACTTCAACTATATTTCCAAAAATATATTAAATATAATAATATGCCCTATAATTCCTAGAAATCTGGACACTCAAAGTTTAGGACAGTCCACAGAAATAACATGTAAGACCCCCTGTGTTAAAGCCTAGTTCTCTGTCCCAACTGCTGGAAATATTGTATTGTTTTTACCCCTGGGACAGGGATTGTATATAAGATTATAAATTCTCTAGTAGTCGTGATTACTTTTAATAGCATCATCATTCCTCAATACATATCTAATCCAGAAGTTAAGAATGAAATTAGTTTGAATTCAGAGGGTATGAATTAATTTGTTTTTAGATGTAAATTGATGAATGTGTGTCCTATATGTTTTCCTATACATTACCAATGTAACTTTATTAAGGGATGATAGAAAACATTGCATTGTGTGATGACTAATAATAAATATTACCCTTTCTGGTTTTCTTTTCTCTTTTTAAGGCACAGCCTGTCTGCCAATCTCGACTATAGAGAATGCTGATGTAAAACCAAGGCGGAGTTCATCAAAGGTCAGCATCCGCTGTAACACAGGCTATGTGATGGACATAGACTCCCCAGCAGTCCTGACCTGTGTTAAAGGCCAGTGGGAAGGAGCTGTTCCTACATGTGGTCAGTGAAACATATATTTTAGTTTTGGGTTTGCATTGTATATTTGCAAGAAATGCTCTGCTTTGTTAAACTTAGTTGCTAACTTTATTTCTGGGGGGGGAAAAAATATTAACTCCCTTTCAAACTGATATCATCATGTATTTACTATGTGGTTAATTCCAACAACAAGTAGATCACTGTAGGTGACATAATAATTTTTTATTCACATCTTTTGAAACACCTTCATCCTGTTTTCTCACATCAGTTTAACATGTGGCGTAAAACACTAATCAATCAATCAATCAATCACATCAGTTTAACAATGGATGAATTGCTGATCAGGCAATTGTCCCTTCCAAGTTATTGTGTTAAACCCCAATTGAACAAACAAACAAATCTAAATTACAGTTTAAATTGAGTGGAATGGTTGAACATGACCGTACATGTATTTATTTGATTTTTTTCACAGTTCTGGTGAAATCTTGTTTCCAACCACCTGAAATCCCATTTGCTAGTGTACAGTACTACAAACCTAATCCTGTGGAGGGCTCAAAGGTGACCTACCATTGTAACAGTGGTTATACAATGGATGACCCTTCACTTGCTCAGCTTACCTGTGTTAACGGGGAATGGCCAGGGAAACTACCTACCTGTAGTAAGTACTTAGATCTATGAATATTAATGGCAAACCATTTACCTTGACGAAGATGACTAAGTTGTCAATCTTAACAGTTAGTTGTAGCTTCTTGGGACCCACCAGAACCAAATTGTTAGCATTGATTTTATCTTAAAGATGCCCCAGACAGTTTGTTTTTTTCTTATTGCAGGAAAGTAACTGATACAAAAACAAATTTAGTTTTCAAATTATATTTTAATTGTCAAACTTTGTCCTTGAAGGATACTACCATTCTACTTTCTGTTTTTTTGAAAGTGTGCAAAATTATTTTCATATTTAACTAAAAACTTCAACTGAATAATTGCATGTGAAACTGGACGATGATTCAGATACTCAATATCATGTTTCCTATTTCTAGTGATTACAATCCGTTGTGATACCCCAGAGTTGATCCCTAATGGGCACTGGACCAGGGTAGGTGGCTCTGATCCCTATACATACGAGGTGAACACAAAGATCCAGTATGAGTGTAATCATGGGTTCAGGACCTTAGGGGAAAGTTTAATGTGGTGTCAGGAGGACAAGAGCTGGTCTCATATCCCGCCCCAGTGTATTCCTGACAATGGTAAGTCCCAGGTAACATCTATATAAAGGTATACAAAGTTATATTCCATAGTCTACAGTGTTTCCGTTGACCCAAATTTTTATTAGTCCAATGGACTGATGTCGTAAGAAAAAATTGGTCCCATGGAAATTTAACAAGTCCTATATCGCATAAAATCTTCAATTGAATGACTGTTCCATTATATATGCAGATGTGTCCATTTTTCAGTTCATTTTTTTTTTAACCTAATATTGTAAGTCCCGAGATGACTGCCAATGCATACGCTCCGCGTAGGCTAACAGCGGTATTGTCAGTAAGACATTAGCTGTATCGTAGCCTATGTAGTTTGTTCTATATAAAGACAAATAAACTCACAACTGCACATCACGCTGTGAAATGTCTCCCAGTTTGCCAGCAGAAAAGTTTATTGGTTTTACCCGTTTTCAGTGTTTGCCAAATGATTTAGTAAAATAAGAGACGAGGGGTTTGTGTACGCTCATTGAAACTGAAAATAAAATGTAGCGTTTTGCCATTACAGTCTAACACGTGGTGTTGTGGCGAGTACCGAAGCTTTATACGAGTATGCTTGTTTGAGAACATACATTTATTATTACAGGTATTCTAACTGACACACATCCGCTTGTTTGAATTGAAGATCATAAATACAAATACAAAAACAAAATAATTTAATGAAACATATACGTTAAAAGTTTATTGATTTGTTTTGAGAACGGAATATCACAATAGCAAATGCATGGACTCGGCCAAAATCACCCCCTTCATTTTATAATGGGATTGCCGCTCACTGATCCTTTGTTTGTCTCACGAGGTGAATGTCCATGTGTTTGTATGTGACGGACTGCGTCTGCTAAAAGTTGAAACAAAATTTGAGACAGTTCAGCCTTATTTGGGCTATAATTATCCTTGTTGTTTTGCATCATGCACGCCGTCAGAAAGGCTACACATCTTTTGAGAAAACAAACAAACGCGTACATGGATGTTTTCACAGCAACTTATATACATTATAGGTCAGGTCAGTTTGAGTTAGCCCCCAGTGTTATGTACTATATCCTTTTTGCAGACTTTACTTCTGGTATTTTGCCTCGGTCCAATGGATGGGGACCTCAGCAAATTTATCAGTCCACAAGTAAACAGAAACACTGGTCTATAGGCATTCAAAAAGACAGAAGGAGTTCAATCATTTGCAATAGAAATATGTATATGATAGACTACTGTATAAACTGTAGATTTGATATTTTAATGAAGCAAACATTTTAATTAACTGTAAAGTATCGATTCACTCCTAATGATGTAAAAATAAAGTGAAAAAATATTGATTGGTGTTTTACATCAGTTGATGGCAGTGTATTCCAGCATTAATTCACACTAGCACAACCAGCCTGTAAAGTGTATCCATAATGTTTATTTTCCTTCACTGCTAAGTAAAGATTGCATTATTTTTTTTTAACAAACTGCCATTGGCCCGAGGGCCAGAAATATAGAGGTAAAAACGAGTTTGACTTTAGCACAATATAAAGTATTCTAAATGGTTTTTATTTGAACATCACTTTCTTAAGTTTGAGTTCATTGTTACTTTGACAGACGTATCAATTTACTGCACCTCACCTACTAACTTAGGCCACGGAGAGTGTACCTGTGAGGGTCATGATCAGAATTACTGTGCTCCATTCACCCCAGGCATGAGATGGTTATGTCACTGTGCAGATGGTTACACTCTGCAGGGGGTTAATGCTCTCACCTGTACAAGTAATGGTCAATGGAATCATGACATGCCCATCTGCATACCAGGTGAGTACTAGTTAGCATCAATGCCTACCTGCTTAAAACAGTTTTGAAAAGAGGGGTATTGTATATGTTTGCCGTCTCATTAGTATGTCACAAACTCAAATATAAGGAGTAATGATAATCAGGATTCAATCAATGATATGTGTTTGAAAGTTTATCTGTGATTGGACTCCAGTGAGTCTGAGTTAAAACAAACCCATGCTAAAGAGAGTATCGACAGACATATGACCTGCAACAATCAACCTTTAGATAGCATCAGTGATGATAAAATTTTGTTAAAAAGTTCATCTTATTCCTTATTTCCTTATGCTGATTTTGTTTCAGTTGACACTCAGATTTCAACGGATGATACAATCTCAAACCAGGGTTCTCATATTAGTACTCTGGCTATTGTGGTGGCCACTGCTTGTAGTGTCTTAGGTGTACTACTACTGGTTATGGTGGCAGTTATATTCAGACGCCATAAACCCCGCCCACGACTATATCACCCTACTCCTGCCCCTCCCCCATACACTCGTGTTCACAATAACTCAGTAGATGAACATGATCGTGTTGCTCTGATTGCTTATGCTGAAGGAAGACAGATTACTTTACCGACATACGAGGAGGTGACCAGAGGCTCACGCTGTGCAGCTACAACAACCCACGGAACCACTCCTCTTACTAATGCCAGTGATCTGGCGCTTCACAGTCAACAGTACCGCCCATTACCACCAGTACCTCCTATTCTCCGTGGAACTCTCCCACCCAATCACACCACTACAGATAACAATAACCGCCATTCCACAGCCACTACCAGTACTGTTCACAACCGTGATGGCGTCTCTGAAGTCTTTGGTTCTCTGGATACTGTCAATGTTAGTATTAGTGATGCCTCTACTGCTGGTACCATGGAGACTGTGGATAGTGGGGCGTCAAACCCATCACTTGCATCTCGTAGAGCCAATGCGGGTAGTCTGGGATCATCCACTGGAAGTCTTGCAAATGACGGTATGTCTTAGTATTTAACACAACCTAAAAATAGTTCGATAATTGATTTCCTCTTCACATATGCTACAACAACAATCTATATGTAAAACACAACGTGTAATAATACATAATTTATAAAACAATACAAGAAATAAACATACATTTAGAATGAAATCTGGTCAATATTTTTTGTCCATTCAAATTTAAACAGCACAAAATAATAAATTTTATCAGTAGGATAAATTTCAAGTAAAAAAAAACTGTATTGTCCAAAAGTTGTAGGTATCCCATTGCACCTGGATGAATAATGATTCCATCTTGCCTTCAAAAGAGCATTCACCAGTGAGCAAGCCACAGCCTGCTGCTTTGTCCTATTCCATAGTGACACTCTGTAGAATTTGTTTGAAAACTTTGAAAACATAGGTTATCAGGAACTGTGATAAATTTGAAAACTATTTACAATAAATTATTACCTTTAATGTCAATGTCTAATTTAATTTATGACATTTAACATCTCATTTACATCTTCTCAAGGCCCATGGCTGTAGTTTAGTGGTAAGTGTGATGGCCTACTAGTTCCACTTGGATATACTGTCCATGGACACGAGTCTGTCTATCTAATTACCAATTCGATATACTGTCCATTGGCAGGAGTCTGTCTATCTAATTCCACTTGGATATACTGTCCACGGACATGAGTCTGTCTATCTACTTCCACTTGCATATACTGTCCACAGGTACGAGTCTGTCTATCTAATTCCACTTCAATATACTGTCCACGGGCACTAGTCTGTCTATCTAATTCCACTTGGATATACTATCCATGGCCACAACTCTGTCTATCTAATCCCACTTGGATATACTGTCCACAGGCACGAGTCAGTCTATATAATTTCCACTTGGATATACTGTCCATGGGCAAGCGTCTGTCTATCTAGTTCTACTTGGATATACTGTCCACGGGCTCGAGTCGGTGTATCTAATTCCACTTGGATATACTGTCCATGGGCATGCGCCTGTCTATCTAGTTCCACTTGGATATACTGTCCACGGGCACGAGTCTGTCTATCTAGTTCCACTTGGATATACTGTCCATGGGCACGCATCTGTCTATCGGCAATTAGGTATATGAGTGAGGCAAATGGTTAGCAATCTTGGCAGGGGCTTATTCCTCTTCGATATACTATCCGCCCCGTGAGGGAGCGGGTGGGCCATGGCCCTGCAGAATACACCCTCGGCTTTCTCGGATTGTAAGAGGTGTTTTGTTTGTGATGTTCTGTATTTGTGTCCTTCGTCATATAAGTGAAATACGCTTGAGTACAACGTGTAACACCAATCAAACAAACAAACAAACATCAATATACTATCCAACGGCATGAGTCTGTCTATCTAATTCCACTTGGATATACTGTCCACGGGCACTAGTCTGTCTATCTAATTCCACTTGGATATACTGTCCATGGGCACAAGTCAGTCTATATAATTTTCACTTGGATTTACTGTCCATGGGCAAGCGTCTATCTACAGTAGTTCCACTTGGATATACTGTCCATGGGCACGTGTCTGTCTATCGGCAATCAGGTATATAAATGAGTCAAATGATTAGCAATCTTGGCAGGGGCTAATTCCTATTGGATATACTATCCACGGGCAGGAGTCTGGCTATGTAATTCCAATTCGATATACCGTCCACAGGCACGAGTCTACCTATCTAATTCCACTTGGATATACTGTCCACTGGCACGAGTCTGTCTATCTTATTCCACTTGGATATACTGTCCATGGGCACGCGACTGTCTATCCAATTCCACTTGGATATACTTTCCATGGGCACGCGACTGTATATCTAATTCCACTTCGATATACTTTCCATGGACACACGTCTGTCTATCTAATTCCACTTGGATATACTGTCCATGGGCACGTGTCTGTCTATCTAGCTCGACTTGGATATACTGTCAATGAGGACGCATCTGTCTATCTAATTTCCAAGAGTCTGTCTATCTAATTCCACTTGGATACATGTATACTGTCCACGGGCACGAGTCTGTCTATATAATTTTCACTTGGATATACTGATCATGGGCACATGTCTGTCTATGGGCAATCAGGTATATGAGTGAGTCAAATGATTAGCAATCTTGGCAGTGGCTTAGGCTTAGACAGAAATCAAAAGTAGGGTTTCCAAAATGGTCATTTTGCTTCACTTTTCAAATAATTGGGTGTCTAATTTTGACAGTTTCCTTATCTCCAGCATGTTAAAATTTCTTAAAACAGGGTGTCCAAATGAGGCAATTGTTCACTTCCGGGTGTCCATTTGGACAGGTGGACGGGTGTCCGCCTAAGCCCCTGAATCTCGGTGAGGTTTCCATGATGTTTCCTCACAGTTTTTCACGATGTTTCCTTCCAGTTTTCCTCAGTATTTAAGTGTGGATCAGTGTGAAATTCATGATCAGTTTTCTAATAAGTGAGATTCCCTTGAGTGTGAGGTTAAACATCAATCAAACAAAGAAAACATTTTCTCTTGCACATACATGTTTGTAACACTTGTATCCTCTGCTGTTGTTTTACCCCCACAATCCTCCAAACAAAAATGGAAACTTGGGAAAGAATAAGATTATACATATAGTTCATTTATACAGTGTGCCAGGGCCTTAACCAGATATCATATTAAAGTATGATGTCCAAAATGGTCATTCTAGGTTACTGAGTGTCCGATTTCACTGTATGTTAAAGTTTCTTAAAACAAGGTGTCCAAATAAGGCAATAGTTGAATTCAGGGTGTTAGCAGGACGGATGTACGGTGTGTAGAGTACTGTTTAGGGTGTCCACAGGACAGATGCAAGGTGTGTTGAGCACTGTTTAGGGTGTTCACAGGACGGATGGAAGGTGTGTAGAGCACTGTTCAGGGTGTCCACAGGACGGATGGATGGTGTGTTGAGCGCTGTTTAGGTTGTCCACAGGACGGATGGATGGTGTGTAGAGTACTGTTTAGGGTGTCCACAGGACAGATGGAAGGTGTGTAGAGCACTGTTTAGGGTGTCCACAGGACAGATGGAAGGTGTGTTGAGCACTGTTTAGGGTGTCCACAGGATTGATGGAAGGTGTGTAAAGCACTGTTAATGGTGTCCACAGGATGGATGGAAGGTGTGTAGAGCACTGTTTAGGGTGTCCACAGGACGGATGGACGGTGTGTAGAATACTGTTAAGGGTGTCCACAGGACGGAGGGAAGGTGTGTAGAGCACTGTTTAGGGTGTCCACAGGACGGATGGATGGTGTGTAGAGCACTGTTTAGGGTGTCCACAAGACGGATGGAAGGTGTGTTGAATACTGTTTAGGGTGTCCACAGGACAGATGGATGGTGTGTACAGCACTGTTTAGGGTGTCCACAGGATGGATGGATGGTGTGTAGAGTACTGTTTAGGGTGTCCACAGGACGGATGGATGGTGTGTAGAGCACTGTTCAGGGTGTCCACAGGACGGATGGATGGTGTGTAGAGCACTGTTCAGGGTGTCCACAGGATGGATGAAAGGTGTGTAGAGCACTGTTTAGGGTCTCCACAGGACGGATGGAAGGTGTGTAGAGTACTGTTTAGGGTGTCCACAGGACGGATGGAAGGTGTGTAGAGTACTGTTTAGGGTGTCCACAGGACAGATGGATGGTGTGTAGAGTACTGTTTAGGGTGTCCACAGGACGGTTCGATGGTGTGTAGAGCACTAATAAGGGTGTCCACAGGACAGATGAATGGTGTGTAGTGCACTGTTTAGGTTGTCCACAGGACAGATGGGAGGTGTGTAGAATACTTTTTAGGGTG
>JARFOD010020499.1:0-10999 GCA_031763545.1 Mopalia muscosa
AACCATTGATTAGTATTTTACCTACTTGCAATATTTCTTTTTTGACGTTTTTCAATCTTATTATTGCAAAGGGAGATCATTTATACGTGTCAACTCGCACGGAAACTCAAATAAAACTTTGTTTAAAGGTCAGAAAAGAGAAAGGAATTAAATAATTGCGATTTTTCTATCCAAAAAAAAAATCAGAGAAAAATCGGATATATGCTTTGAGAAGCCGGCCATAGCGGCCTATCGATTTCCAACTTTCACCATGGGTTTAGGTAGGGCTAAGACGGAGGAGCTACCATAGCTTATGTTGAACGCAACTGTCATGGTAATACTATGTCGTCAGCACTGGTTGTCATTGTAGTTACGTTTTACTTCAGATAATATCGCTTTGTGAAATGGGCCGCAGTCTTCCAAACGGTAATGAGTTTCCGGTGTAGCCGGGCAACGCTACGTCACTGACAGTATTGAACGATGACGTAAACAATTTGGGTTGGTTTGTTCAAAAGAAAATCCAGGCTAATATTTGTAACGTCATAAAGCAACTTAGTTGTGACGGGACGTCGTGCAACAATGGTTTAAAGTTGATACACTTTTGCACAATTGACTGGTTTGATGTTTGTTAAACTTATGAGTCTTCACATATTGAAAAAACGGTCAGAAGGCTCTTAATGTCTTGATTGTATTGTATCACAGTCCCTCTGTTTATGATTACAAATGGTGAGCAGTCTCCCAGACCTATCGGTCAACGCGACACTAAATACTAGACAGAATTCCTTCTAGAAAAAAATTACGTTCGGTTTTTGTATTAGTATCAGTAAGCAATTCCGCTTCCATAAGCACTTTTTGACTATCAATAATGAACCGATAACGTTTTTGTTATAATTAAACCATCTCTTGTGTAAACGACTCAATGGAACACAAGTCTTAGTAACTAGACACAGAATGACGTTTATCAGGTTTGATGTTTGTTTTACTAATGACCCCCAGCTGTAGTCAACATCTTCATAATAGGGTAATTTGTTTTGAGTGTAGCGATGCCGTCTATAATAAACACGTATTACGTTTCAACAGTGCCCAGATGCTTCAGCTTTAATTGTATAAGCATGACATAAAAAACAAGCCATGATACATAAATAATTTATTTTATGGTATTGACCCTCCTTATGCTTACAAATCATGGGCAGACCTGACTGTATATTTTGCATTTTCTTTTTTCTTTTATTTTTGAACGCGACACTAATAACCAGAACGAGTTCCAGAATCCAGAGTTACTGCGTTATGTGCTTCATCACAGGGTCGGGTTGTTTACAAGATAAGTCGGGTTTTAATTCGGAAAGTCACAAAGAATCTTAATGGTGATGTGACGTCGAACATTAATGGTTTAAAGTTAATACGCTGAAACTAAAGAATAAAAATAGCTCGGTTTTTCAAAAACTTATAGATTATGTGCTAAAGGATACAGATCCTACATGTAGGAGTTGATCTGCTTAAAGTATGGTAGTGATACGACACAATTCACTGATTGGAGGAGAATTGAAATAAGTCATGGTTTTCTGTGAGCCAATAAGACGCACTTAGATCTTTCTTTATTATTTATTTTACATAAAATGTTATTTCTATCTTAAACCGTGTTCGTGTACAAAAAGATTTTTTATGTCAGAGCATTTAAGCTGTGCAGGAAATTAAGCCTAAATTAATAATTCTGGTCAAAACAAGGTGTAATTGGAAGCAAAGACTTTTAAAAAGTTAGTGATAGTTTTCAGCACTGTCCCGTGTTCTCAGCTTTCAGGCGCAGCGCGAAGCTCTTTGTGGTTATGCAATGATTGCCCTACCAACCAAATAAGCAATCACAGTTATTTCAAATACCATGAGATGGAAAGACATAATCAATACGTTACACTGGTGCTTGCTGAGCAAAGGTGCAACTGGGAGCGGACCTGTTTTGTGATTTCTTTGTACTGTAATGGGCTTTGTCTGCTCCTAGTTGCGTAAAGGTAGTTCCGTTCATCCATCGGTCTGGCACTAACTCATATAAGTGAAAAAGCCTGATGTCAAACTCCAATCAAACAAAGACGACTCACCATATTTGTGTTGCGTTCAGGAGTGTTCTTTTATTTGTATGAAAGTATAGTCCCAATTGCTCAGTTGGTGTATAACGGATTGTATGTATAGGTCTTCAGATTTATCAGGAAAAATAGCAGGTTTCCCTCTGTCCTGGTGAAGTCATTGGATAGTTCATATCCACTTAGAAAATGTATTCAGTAATGGTCTATAATATGAAAAGAGTTAGCAGAAAGAATACTAACACATATTGTCTTTCTGCTGAACCAATAGGATCATTATCTATAGTTAGAAAATGTATTTAGTAATGGTCTACAATTTCTCAAGAGTTAGCAGGATTGTCTGAAAAACATTTACACATTAACAGTGAGATCAACCAATTTCTCCTCTATTTTCAGCCTCTATTCAAACTAGTACATATGTTATTGCTGTACATTATCTAGATCGCCTGGTCATTATGCCGCCTAATTTCTGTAAAAACTGACCTTGAAAGCTAATATTATGTTGTTTGTATATTTTAGAAAGTCGGATTTAGAGGCATTGGGATATATTCCATTTAAATAAGTCTCTTTCTTTTCGCAAATATTCTTCTTGTCAGTTTTGTGGCTAGACATGTTTGTCTGTAAGTAGACCTCGTTAAGCGTCTTGTTAAAGTTCTTAACGTTTAGTTTGTCCTACCCAAGACGCTCCACGCCTACACACCCACGTTACTCCGTATTGGCATAATTGCACCCTCACGGTGAATGAAGGTAGGATGGCCAGTTACTTCCTAATATAAATACTTAACGAGAAATTGTATTGCTATGGTTAAACTATTAATAGGTGCCAATTCACTTCATATTAACACAATATTTAATGTCCATTGATCGTCAAGGTGTTGTGAAATATGTAATACGGGGGAGGTAGTAGACCTGTGTCAATTTGGGATAGTTTGTATCCGATTCAGTTATAAAAGAAAACGATTACCCAATGGAATTGTCTGTGACACGTGTAACACATATAACTCTAAACAGGCTATTGACATTTTACGTTATTACGGGTGTGGAACATGCTACGTCTTAATCTGGATAGATTCAGCCTTCATTTCTGTAGTTTAAACAGTATTTTTATTTCAGACCAGAAATTGGGATTGATGAACATGCATAGCCTATATTAACACCCTTAATTTACGTAATATGGGCTAGTTAACTTTAATACTACAGAAACATATGAATGTATTCATGAGTGTTTTTGATGTCCAACAGTGCCAGGATAAATAATGATATAACGCTGAAAATGCGATTTAATATAATAATAAACTTTGTAATACGTTCACCCGAAGTTCTATGCGTTTTTCTTCGTGCATATTTTTGCTTTTTTTTTTTTTACTTATAATAATCAATTTAAACGTGTATAGTAATGTATATATGTTCCTGTAAAGGGGACGATAAATCAACAAATCAAATCTACAAATCAAGAATAATAACACCTATTTTCTTTCTGCTGAGCAAATAGGATCATTATCTACTTAGACAGTGTGTTCAGGAATCGTCTACTGTTTGACCAGAATCAGCAGGATTGTCTGAAATACAGTTACTGGACACGCATTAACAGTGGGTCTCTAATCAACCCATTCCGTCTGTACCTCAAGGCTATATTCAAACCAGTATATATGTAACTACTACAAGACATTAACTATATCGGCAGTCCACTAGTGGCAACCTATTTCTATAGAACATGGCGGTGAAAGCCTGTTATGTGTTTGTATCTTTAAGAAAGTGAGTCTACAATCAACCAATTCCATCTCTACCTTCAGGCGCTATTCAAACTAAAGATGTGTTATTGGTAGGCATTGACGGTCCATTAAAGGCAACCTACATTTATTTCTGTAGAAATGGCGATGGAAAGTTGGTAATGTGTTTTTATCTTTAAGTAATTTGTAATTTTAAGTAACTTGTCTTTAATGGCGATGTGATAATCTTTTGTAATAAGAGTGTTTCCTTTTTTTATTCCGGTAAACCATTTGGTCTGGAAGTGTACTTCGTCTATTTAATGGTCGTATGTTTCCTTCCCACTACCATCCATGCCCCGCTCTTCGTCTCGCCAAAATAGCCTCGGCTAATCCACCAGACTAAAATTCGCGGGGAAAATGGGCTTTGGTAATAAGATATCCACTGGAAACTCTTTCATGACAAAGTTAACCAGGTTCCGATTAGGATTCCGCTCTAACACGTGTTTCCGCTGCTGAATTATCACATGTAAGACCAATGTAAGTAAGCCTAAAACTTATCTCCAGAAATAATCATCTCTTCATGACTTGTACTACTTCCTCAAGCAGTAAAAAGTAAGATTAAGACTAGCTCAGCTTATAGGCCTACTTTAATACACTACACATTAAACACACTCAAAGAAAGGTGGATAAAATAAACAAAAAAATTATGCGATATACGAACCCTTTAACAAATCTAAAAGGCTGATGCCATCGTCCAAAATGCATTGTTTGCAAATCATCCACAAAAATAACAACAGCACTCTTATAAATTTCTGTGACAAATCTATTAAATGATGCGTAAAGAGGGTTTAGATGGGTATAACATGTCACATGCCGTAGGTTGGAATTAATCGACTACGTTTAATAGACTGAGTTTACATATTAACGGTTAAATAACATAGATTACTCTTTTGTCCTGAAACATCAGCCAATCAGAAAGAAGATGTCAAACGTTAACTGACAGAAATGGGGATTTGGGGATACAGAATGTTTGCAAAACAATAGTTTGGCTGTAGATTTCGACAAGTCATGTCTTTGATTTTCAACTTTAGGGTAAACTCGCCAGCTACGTGGACTGAACTCTTTTTATATCTTGTCAACAATCATTTGATTACCAGTTACCATAAAGACTCAAGGACCGTCTCTGTCGGCGGGAATAAAACCCCTCTAAATGAACGAGTACTTCACCCGTAGAACCCCGTTAGATGTCAGCTGGAAAAAGAAGATTTGTCTTTTACGCCCAAATACAACAACTCTTGACATTTCCATCTGAATTTGCTTTCAGTTCGTTTCACAGATGAAATAAAAAAAAATGTTTTCTCTATTCGATAATCATTCCATCTCTATAAAATGGTAGATGTTACATTGTGTAAGTTCAACTTCCTGGTCGTTCATAAACACTATCTAAGAATTGTATCTTTAATTTGCCATGGATGAATTTAGGTAGAGGCTATATTTACTATTAGATTCCATTGAGTATTCCTCTTTTATTAAAAAAAGACACAAAATCATTTATTCTTCCGATGTCACTCTACAAATGATCAAAGCCAATGGTTTTAATGGGCCATTATCCTCTATTCTAGATTATCAATTAAACTGTATGGCTATCTTCTTACCTAATCAAATCTCTTATAATTTGTTAAAACAAAATAGCCGTCAACCATCTTGTCCAAAATTGAAATGGGATTTAATTTTTACACCTACGTTGTCAGGCTATAACACAATTTAGAAATGTGTAGAAGTCTGATGAAATAACCTCAAGTACAATATTAAACCCCAATCAATCAAACAAACAAACACGCATCTCAACAGTGAAAAATTATATATATATTTAACAGCCCACGTTTTAAGAATAATCAAAACAATAAAACACAGTTGTGTTTCATTTCTCGAATAAAGCAAAAGTATATGACGTGACCTTGTGTCAATACGTTACATAGAGTAATACCATAAAGTGTGAAGTGTTTTTTATACTGTAGGAAAGTTCGTCTTCCTCCAGTGTTAAGTAAAGACAGCATTGCTACTCTCCAAGCAAACTGCTCTTTGTCAGAGGGTGCCATCATTTGCAAAAAACTTGTAAAATGCAGGGATGTGGTCATTTTATAGGAAAATAGTTTTAGGAAGGTGTTTACGATAACAAAACAAAACTTGGTTTTTGACATGTGTTGACAAGTTATTATGAAGTGAACTTTGTCAAGCGTCTTGTTAAATGTATTTATGGTTTATGTTTCCGATACACTTCAACACATGTCCACTCCGTCGTTGCGCCAAAAGAGCCTTTGCTAATCCACCAGAATAAAGGTCTAGGAAATATGTGCTTTGGAAATAAGATTCGCAATAGAAACCCTTTCATTACAAAGGTAAGCAGGTTCCGATTAGATTTCCGCTCTAACACGTGTTTCTGCTGGGTTGTCAACTGTTAGTGCACTGAAATTAAGCCTAAAACTTGAGGCGTAAAATTATCTTACCTTGAGGCTATTAAGCCTATCAAAAGATTATAGGATTATTACAAAGTCATACCCGATGCCTCACAATGTGTTAATCCACATTCTTATATCTCGCCATAACCTCTTCTACTTTCTCAAGCAGTTACAATGAAGATTAAGACAAACTTTAATACACACAGAAAAACAAACAAAGACGAAGGAATAAAACTAACAAGGTTGTGATGTGACTGATATACCAAACTTTTAACAAATATAGAACGTTGATGCCGTGATGACTAATATAAAACACCCACATATATACAATATTTGGAAAATCATTTTAAAAATGCAAACACTTTTTGTTAAAGTATAAATGTTCTTGAAAGTATCGTTAACGGATCGTAACTTTTGTGAAAGTGAACACAGAACTGAAAAGTGAACCGCTGATTAAAGTCACGCTTTCTGAGGCAAATCTATTAAATGATACATAAAGAGGGTTTAAACCGGTATGACATGCGATATGCCGTAGGTTGGGATTGATCAACTACGTTTAGTGGACCTAATCGTCATATTAATGGTGCAATAACATAGATTACGCCTTGCTCCTGAAACATCAGACAATCAGACAGAAGCTGTAATACGTTAACTTGGACATTTTAATCTTCCCTGTGATTGAAGAAATTTTCTGCCTGTTGATATACTGACAATAAAAATAACTGTGCCCCGTGGCATACCATCCCCAAATAATCCACGTTACGTCGTCAGGTTTTTAATTATAAGAAGATATCTAAGGCGGATGTCATACTTTATGTCAGATTATAGTCTTTAACACATACTCCATGAACATTGAGTCGATATCACGTATGCCTCAAGATACTTGCCTAAGACAGATCGATTTCACAGGTGGGACTGAAACTATCAAGATTACTTTAGCTTTATCAAATAACAGTGTTATACTAAAGAAGGGGCCGTCTCGAGTTATCGCTCAAATCACTTAACGTGTCCCCGAGACAGCACACCACATTAATGTCAGTTTTGAAATTGGATTTTTTGCAAAATTGGAACGACTTTTTTGTGCGTTTATTGCCCAGTTTAGTGGCTTATGGCATAATGGGTTTCAGAGGTCTTTTAGAGATTGTTACTATTAGTATTTAAAATACCTTGGGGTTCTTTCGGTTCTTATGTTGATTTTCTTTCTTCTTTTTTATGATCTTTTTGTAAACGATATGGTTTTAACAGCATGAGAGTCCTAACATGGACGTCAAAGTATGATCTGCCTGACAGTTAACTGATTGTTATTGGCTTATCTAGCAGTGTGAGAAGCAATGGATTGATTTGTATTTTACGCCTTGCTTAAAGGTGTTTTTCACTTATATGAAGGTGATGTTTTCCAACAATAGTTGATATACAAAATCAGCCCAAAAAAAGTTAAGTGTTTTGATAAAGTCAATCTTCCTCCGTTTTTAAGTAAAGGCAAAATCGCAAACTCCAAAATGGTACTTAGAATTTTTTAAAATTCAATGGATACAAATATATTGTTGAAAAGATATACGAATTCATTGGTTCAATGTAAGACTCACACATAAAAACAAACAAATTGAAGACTGTCGCCCCCTAGACAATAAATGGCTCACGGTTCCACTTAACTCCGTTGTATGTAACATTTATATCTAGCCAATTCTTTATGGGCTTACGACTTTACATACAATTTTCAGTGTTCACATTTATTCTCCAGCCTAGTCTTATCGTAACACGCCTTCTGATTTGGTGCCTAAAATTTCCCAGTCAGCCAGTCACAGTCCTGGTTGTAGATTCTGGCAAGTCATTGTCTTTGAGTTTAAACTGGAGGGTAAATTCTCCAGCTACGTGGATGGGCTAGAAATGAACTTTTTTATATCTTGTCAACAATCATTTTGATTACCAGTTACCATAAAGACTCAAGGACCGTCTTTGTCAGCGGGAATAAAACCCCTGTAAATGAGCGAGTATACTTCAGCCTTAGAACCCCATTAGATGTCTGCCTTAAAAAGAAGATTTGTCTTTTTTCACCACAATAGAAATACCATTGACATTTCCATCTCAATTTGCATTCAGTTCTTTTCCTCGATGAAATCAAATATTTTCTTTTCTCTACTCGATAATCATCGCATTTCTTTAAACAGGTACAGGTAACATTGTGTTCGCCTTCTTTCCTTGTCATTCATAAACAATATCTAAGAACTGTACCTTTATTTTTCCCCATAGATGAATTTACGTAGAAGTTGCATTTACAATTAGATTCCATTGTTTATTCTACTATAGGCACAACAATCATATATTCTTATGACGTTTTCAGGCTAGCAATTTATCTGTGTAGAAATTTGATTAAATAAACTTAAACACCATGTTAAACTCCAATAAAACAAACACGTATCTCAAAAGGGAAAAAATATATATTTGCCGGCCCCAGACTTTCAGAATAACCAAACAATAAAAACCTTTTATGTTTAATTTCTCCATAAAAGGAAACCTATATGTAGTGACCTTGTGCTAGTGTTTCCAATTGAGAATGAATTGCAAGCAAAATTAACTTTCTCTGAAATGAAATAAATTCATAAGCAGGTATCTTAATTTAGCATAAGTAGGATTCAATAAATACTTGAATAAATAATGAATCCTGAAGTTTCTGTCATCATTTCATAGATTGATTGGTATCAAATGCCGTGCTTTAGAATATTTCTTCGATTTGAAGGCAGTATATTTCTACAATAACTGACACTAGCACAACTATAAAATGTAAGGTGTTTTTTTTATACTGTTGGAAAGTTGATCTCCCTTCTGTGCTATAGGTAATGACAGCATTATTACTTTGCAAATCAGCTGCCCTTAGTCAGTAGCCTTCATTTTCACAAAAACGTGCACAGAGCAGGGATGTTGGCATTTTATGTGGAAATAGTTAAAGCGAAAATGTTCACAATAAGAAAACAAAACATAGTTTTTGATAAAGTTATGTATAATAAAGAAAAAAGTATCTTTTTCTTGTTTGCCTTGTGGAGTTTAACAGAGTGTGTGACCTTGACCGTATAATGACCTTGAAAGATGATGCTTCCGCGCATGTATACGGCATGATACTCTGACACTCGTTCATCGTTGTTTTATAAAGACAAAGTTATACATACATGTATAGTAATGTAACAAACGCGTCAAACCTAATCACTTTAACGACATAAAGAATAGCACTCTTGGTACATATCATGTTCATGTTGTTTCCCGTCAAACTGCTTGCCGTCAAAGTCATTTATGTCTTCATTGGCTCAGAATGCTTTTTGGCATTAAGCTTCAGGGTGTGAATTTCGTGTAGGTAGACGCATAGCTGCTGTAATTTTCTGAACAGTGAATGAATATTTAATACAGAAATAATATGGTTATTTTTTCTTAACGTGACGACCGTGCGTCATTGTCATACCCAGGCTTATAAACACATCTTCAGGAAGAAAATTCCAGACTAATTTATCATTGCCCGAGGTGATTTTATCTTACGCCTTTCCTTATATAAAGGCTTCTCGAAGGAACCTTGAACAATGTAATCTACAACATAAAAAAATGAGTTGAGTGGAGATCATGGGCGGTAAATGGTCATTATTTCTGAGTGGATACCACAGATTGTGAATCATTTAAAACACAATACCCCAATACCTCATGTCAATATTGATGGATTCAATCGACAGTGGGTTATTTATGAATGAACGTTGTTCGAAGAAGAAGCCTTTAAAAAGGTCTTCTATTACAACAAAAAAACAGTGTTGATTGTAGATAATAGAAACCTTGCCCATTATATTATCCGTCACAATTCTCAATTATAGACGTTAATATACCTCTACTATTTTGTTTTACATTAAAATACCATTGTATAATTTGTATGTTGAACCGTGATCAACCATGAGTTCGTAAATGATTGATTGATTGATTGACTGGATGGTTGGTTTGTTGGTTGGCTGGTTAATAAAGTGATGCATAGGTTGATTGATTAACTGGCTGGTTGGTTTGTTAGTGGTTGATTGATTTATTGAGTGATTGGTTGATTGATTTATTCAGTGATTGGTTGGTTGATTTATTGATTTGCTGGTTATTTAATTTGTTGATTGATTGAGTGATTGATCGGTTGGTTCATTGACAGTTGGTGGCTTGATGATTGGTTAATTGATTGAGTGGTTGATTGGTTGATTGATTGACTGGATGGTGGTTTGTCAGTTGGTTGATTGATTGATTTTTTTTCAAACAGCAGTGTTTATATGACTTGTTTTACCGGCATTCAGAATCTGGGGCGAGAACATAACATGTAAGACTTTACGGATTTTGAACTTCTGGATTTTTTTATAAGCAACGTTTCGGTGCATATACTAGCACCATTCTGAAACTATAATGAGAGTATTAAGACCATGTATATATACAGTTTGAAGCACCATTTTTGTTTTTACACCTGTGGTGCTTCAAACTGTATATATACATATTCTTAAAATTAATACTCTCATTAGCTTGCAAACGGTGCTGGTATCTGCACTGAAACGTTGCGTATGAATAAACCCAGAAGTTTAAAATCCATAAAGTCTTACTTATTATATAGTGTTTATATGTATTCGTACTCTCTCCACATTTAATAAATATATGTATATACCGGGTTTCAGAAGTACTCTAAACTAAATCCGGACCAACCAATTTGCCAATTGTTCTTCAATTAGCCCTACACATGTAGGTCAAAAGAATTAACCGTTTGTCTAAAACCCAAAAAAATTTT
>JARFOD010020510.1:0-10999 GCA_031763545.1 Mopalia muscosa
AAACAAATCTGCTTTCCGTTACCCTTTAGCTCTGCGAACACCAGGGCAACAGAAAGCAACCTCTTTTCTTGCCTCTTGCGATCGACCGAGGAAGCCGAGGGAGTATTCTGTAGGGCCATGGCCCACCCGCTTCCTCACGGGGCCAATCCTTTTAAAAGTCGAACCAATCCTACTGTTCTATCCGTATGACTACCTGTTTAAAAACCGAACAAACAGTACATTACAGCCTATGGATGGGACACCTTTACTTTAAAACTGTTAGAGAGACACGCAATCGAGAGAGTGGTTTTTACGACTTTGTCTCCTGCTTGTTCAAAGTATTTAAACAATAACAATTTGAATGAGACAATCTGCTGCATATACGCGAAATACTCTTTAAGTATGACGTTGAACCACAATCAAGCAAACAAAATGACTCCCTGGTTGAGTTGGCAAAGGCCATGGTATTTGCTATCCTAACAATAGGCCCTATTATACTGTTAGGTAAAAAAAAGTTAACATTTAAATTTGAATTTCAGTTCATCTTTTATAGCTGGATAAGAAAATGCTATCGTCTATTCTGTTCAATAGCTTGTGTAAACCCCTTAATTTGCGGCTTATTTTCTAGACAGCAAGTCTACTTTAGATAAATAAGGGAATAGTTCGGGGACATCGGAGATTGCGGGCTGTTTATACAAGGTTTTCTGCTTGTTTTCTATCGATCGAACACTGACGTCACAAAGCCGTATAAGTGACTTTCTATTACGTATAAAGCCCAATACTAATCAACAGGACAATCACAAAAAGCTATGCACTCTATGTATCGAACAAATCCATACAAAATATATTATTATAAATATTTTAGTTTTCTGAAAACAAAAACAAGCGATACAAATGTAATAAAAGCACTATAAAAACCGACTGAGAGACTCTATGCAGTCAGCATATTCAGTAAACTTTGTCGTTTTTCTTATATCTAGTTCATCAAAGCATCGCTCTCTCAAAATGTATCTTCTGAATAATTCAGCATTCAAGTTTAAACACCTTAAGCGGATAGTAGATCAAATACTCAATGTATGATGTTTTGATTGTCGTTTAACACAGTAATTGAGGGTTTTAAACTAATACCTTGGCGTCAAGTCCGCCTGTCGACCATCAGGTATTGGATCGAGTCACATGTTGTGGCTCCGGCAATCGCGGGGGTGATTTTAACGAGGTTTTTCACGGGTTTCCACCGTAATAAGGCTAGGTGCACAATCCATCGTCATATAATTGAAATACCCTTGGGAACGAAAGTAAACCCTAATCAAACAAACAAACAAACAAACATGCCTTGGTGTACTAGCCCAAAGGGTGAAGGAAACCAGGACAGGACAAAAACGTAGCCTTGTTTAATTCCATTGGCTTGAAATCCGCACAGGAATCGAACCCACCACCGTCAGGGTTGGGCACCGAATCGCCAGCAGTTAATGCCGGCCATCTAGGCCACTCAGCCACCCGGCCTTCTACAAAAACAGAAGGTTAGTTAGGTGGAGTCTAGATGGTAGGCATTCACTACCCCTCTGATAGGAGAGTGACACAGCCCCCAAAGCTGAAAAGCCATGAATAATTTTTGCGCCTTTTAGAAATGAATTTAAACAGTATTTTCGCTATTTTGGGATAACACTTTCTTAGTTTGAACAAATTCTAGTTCAGAAAACTTTGCAGGTTGAAACCTGTCCGAAATCGAACCAACAACCCTCAGAGTTCTTGCACCCAACCACCAGCATCAAATGCCTGCCATGTAGAGCACTCAGACACCTGGCCTTCTACAAAAATAGATGGTTAGTCTAGGTAGCGGACATTCACTACCCCTCTGATAGGAGAGTAACAGAGCTCCCAAAGCTATAAGAAACGAAAAGGTTTTGTGTCTTTTAGAAAGTGAAAAATTTTCAGGTTAAAACCCGTCCATAATTTTTATTTATTTATTGCAATAGGTAAATATAAAATAAGATTTTGAGCGGCCAAAGCATACTTAATTGTCATCAGTTTAAAATAAGTAAATTTTGATACACACACTTTTTAAAAAACATAGTTCCGAGTTCTAGCAGAAGACATAAATTTCCCTGTTGCTTGTATATATTAGAAGAAACACAAAACAGCCCATTGCTTCTCTTACAAGTAAAGACGCCATCAGAGCGAATCTGACGATATATCAAAATTAAAGTTTGTTAAGGTGACAAAATACTACATAAGTTTCAGTTTCACTTTACAATTCATATAATTTTTGACTCTACATGGAATACATGTTTGTACTATATCGGATTGAATTCCATCGATTACAAATTCGGAAAACTCACGTGGTAAACAGGTATTGTCATTGATTGTTCGAAGACTGATAATAGCTCCCTAAAGAATCTGTAGGATTAAGAAGAAGAACGCATTAATCAATGTGTAAAAAGTGCTTTAACTTGTGAAGAAAATCCGTGGCGATTCTAAAGTACCGTCTGTCTTTTAACTTTAGTTGGCTTTCAATACACATTAGTTGTTGGCCGGCTTTGACAAGCCTCTAGGTATATTTATCTTCCCTCGATGGTGTCTGCACTCACAATTGTCCGCATAAAGTGATTGATAGAACAAGAATAGGAAAGTCAAGACATTTTGATCGATTCTGATCGGATCAGCTTGACACGAAGAGCCATAATAAAGAGAGCAACTATCGCTTCGTTGTTTAAATAGCGGCGTTTTGTCGATTCCATCAGAATTAAGTTGAGAATAAAAACTACTGTAAATAGAGAATGAACACAACAGTGCTGAAGTTTTTAAGTGTCATTAATGAGACGGGAGACAAGTCTCTGTTATTGTTAAAGTAATCTAAGTGTTTTATACCAATGGTGGTCAGCAAATGTGTAATACGAGTTTTAGATCCGACACCACGTTTCATCCTGGTTGAGATGTCGTTTATTACTATACTGTTTGTATAGTACCAAGACGGTACCAAGTCCAGAATTAAATCAGCGCTATATTACAGTCCGGAAATATGGTCACGGAAAATGACTCAAACAGTCTCAACTGGAATAGGCTATGGACCTGATTTAAGATTTTGCGACAAGACGTCATAATTTACTGTTTTGTTTGTGATCGCAACTTTGAGGTTTTCAAACTAGTTTTTAATCATGAATACGACACCTACTGCTGGCGATTCGGTGCCTAGCTCTGAGGGTCGTGGGTTGATTCCCGGACGGGTTTTGAACCTGCAAAATGTTCTGAACTAGAATCTGTTCAAACTAAGAAAATGTTATCCAAAAATAACGAAAATACTGTAATTTTTAATTATTCAACATAGTTTAGAATTGTACTATTCAGTTTTTACACATACCTCCTATGAAAAAAGATAATAATGTTAACACTTCAAGTTAATTGGATGTAAATTGCTTTGTAAGGAAGAAGTGTGTTTAAATCAATGTCCTCATTGCCCTGCTGTTGATGTATTTAATCACCAGAAATAAGATATTAAAGTAGGTTTTATAATAAAGTGATTGCGGTAAAACATTTTGTCCAAAAAAACATGTTACAAAATAACTTATTGTAGGGTTTTGCTCAGTTCGGCTGCAAGACGATATAAACATTTGAGTCAATGATTTTTAACTGACAGAATAAAGCTACCCCAATTAACTTTATCAGTCCCATATTGTATCTGGAGGGTTGTGAGGGAACTTCTCTTTGCACAGGTTCTCTTGGAGCTTGGGGCATCATTACGTCCAGCTGTTTGTAAAATATTTAAATTATTTCAGCGACTGTCTCGTTTTTGCCGGTCTTTTGTAATCAGTGATCTAGAGGGAGGGTTCCTTCACATATTTTTCGATCAGGCTATCAGGAGTGAAATAACCTTCCGTACTGAGTCAAGCCCAAACCAACAGACAAGTTTGTTTGTCAATGTTCAAACCTACACTATATTAACGTGAGTATTGCCAGAATGGTCCACATAATCAATCATTCACTTCAATGTTATTTTGTGACATAACGAAAAGAACCATTTTCAACTAATCAGTCTGAATACGTTTCTTTGGTTCCACGTTAGAACATTAAAAAAAATGCTGACAACAACATGAATAACTGATTTGGTTGTTTAAACTTCAAAGTATCGTATTTAAATGGCACACCAGGCAACTATATTTTACAATATAAGTTGTCCATATTCAAATTTGAACGAGCAAAGAAACGCAAAGAAAATTAATAGCCTGCCAATTTGACACAACAGAAGGACATGTGAGAACAAAAAAAACAGGTGCTAAACCGCCGCACGTTTTAAATGTATATGGGCTCTATAAATCATCCCATTGCGTGACTATTACTTCTCCGAACATTAAAGATTTACATAAAACAGTTTGTGCTCACAAAATGTGATGTGACAGTAACACAAAACTGACTGGAATATATAAAGAGGCTCATAATTTAATCAGTAAAGCTTCTTATTGCTCAACTTTATAACAGCGCACTTGAAAACAAAATATAACCTACTTTCTAACATGTCCCTCGGCCCTGGCTTAGTGGTAGGGAGTGCGTTTCCTAAACTGAACCTGCTTCGATTTACCGTTTACCGGATCGAATCGGTCTGTCGACCATCTGACGGTATATGAGCGAGTCACATGTTGTTGCTCCGGCAATCGCGGGGGTAGCTTTTACGAGGTTTCCTCCTAGGTTTCCACCGTAATAAGGCTCTGTTCAGTGTAAAGTGGAAAATTCGTCGTCATATAAGCGAAATACCCTAGAGTACGACGTTAAACACCAATCTACCCTTGAGTACTACGTAAAACCTCAATCAAACAAACAAATGAAACACCAATCAGACAAATCTAACAGGTTGAATTAATGCAACAAAATTATATTGTAGACACATAAATCAGAGCTTATGAAGACAATGTAGAAGTCTTTTCTGGATGTTTTCGGTACAATTGCCGACCCGTAACCTGCTGTTATTCCAAGTACTGAAATATCATTGAAATCATAGTCAGTCATGTAGAGGGGGAATAAAATAGACTATAAATCAGCTAGTTGTCCGATATTGCTTTTCAGCGCATTTCAATACCATTCAACCTTCACTGCATTATTATTTGCAACTTTCGTGTTCGTTAAAACAAAATCAATTTCACAGATATCTGTGATAGTTTTGAAGATAATTGCAGCGAAACTAATATCATTTAACTAAATAAGCATGTCCGCGACATTCGCCGATTTAGTGATTGATTGATTTCTTTCATGATGGTAAAAAAAAAAATAAAAAATTCGAAATTCTCATTACAAACAATTAAATTGAAGCCTATAATTTAGATTTACCGTGATCATATCTTCAAGTCGCAAAACTGTAATTGCTTATTTCAAGCACTTCAGTGTTAAGCAGATTCTACATTTCCCAAGGCGTATTTCTAGAAAACTATTCATGTTAGAAACTTCAAATTTGTATCGGTGTAAAGAGCACACTGTGATCTAGTAAACGGCTCCTTTTTAAGACCATCGTCCTTGAATGTTTTTTGGAATTTGTATTTTACTTTTTTACAAGACTTTCCGAGGTGGGATAGACAAATAAATCTACTGGGATCGTTCTAATCAAAATTGCACAGAAATGAGACCCCGTTTACAAGTTCAAGAACTATTCTACTCTGTCAGTTAATTTATGGAGAATTATCTGTATTGCACTTCGAAAAACAAACCTTGAAAATGCAATCTATTTTTTCTGCTGACATTTACTCATTTTGAAATACTTTTAGTAATACTAATTGGATTGTCACCACATTTACATATATATTTAGTCCTAAGTATTCACACTTTCTCAAATATGTACATAAATATGATACAGGTTTATATTATTTTGCATAAGAGTGTTCTGAAAATCGACCAAAGGGTCCAGCAAGACCTTTTGACTCCTGTCAAGTAGACCACTGTATAAAAAGAGAAGAAAATGAAATCACACGGCACCTTATCAAAATGCTTCTTATTATAAGTTTTGCGCTTTCTGGTTATAAAGTCATTCCTTGTGTAGTAATTGACATCAAATGTTGTTTCTGTGCCCACTTTACTGACACACTGTCCTAGGACTGGAAAACACAAAGTGAGTCCTGCCTTTAGAATCAAACTGAAATAATATAACAAGAACCAATGTCGGTGCAGAGCCACACAAAAAAACCCCTAACAACAAGCAAATAAACAACAGATAGTTTGTGTGTAATTAAAATGTGTCAATACACATCATTTGGAGTACTTGTTAGAACACTGTAAATAAGTGTTACACATGAACAATGGTTTGCACGTAGACTGGTCTCTGGTATCATTCACTACTGGAAAGGTCAATAGGATCCTTTATTCTCTATTCATCCCATGCTGGATCAACAGGATTAAAGCCCAATTATAGATCATCGGGCAGTATTATTGCGGGAGGAAAACTGGGTTGTCAATTAACCCAGAAAACCCACGGCCTTCTGCTGGTTGCTGGCATACCAACCCACATACGGTTTGCGGGAATCGAACCCGCGACCCTAGAGGCGAGGGGGTATGTGGACCAAAATCATACACTCACTAGAGGGTAAACTCTTGACCACTCCGACACGGAGGCCCGATTAATACTCCCTGTCCATTCTCCAGCCATCATATTTAAGATTCACGTGGGATACAGAAGTATTCGTTACTCTGCTCACGATTTTAACCGGTCATAAACCCGTGTAATATCCCGTTTTATACGTCTACCCGGATGTTATTAGATAGATAAATCTACTAATGAAACACTGAGATACCGACTGTCGCCAGTTGCTATGTTCTTCGAAATCAAGGGACACCAGAAATTCTTATGATTTAGTAGAATCTGTGTGGCAATGCTTTATTAATGGTTCTATTTGTAATGCTGTTTGTTTGATAGGGTGGGTCAATTCTATGTCTATCAGAGTTAGAACATCTGTTTCCGTATAATACCCAGAATCACCTTAAATTCGTCAATAAATTTAGTAATTTGGAGGCGTCTTAAAAAAACTTGGAAACTGTCTGAGAGACAGAAGCCGAATTTGTCAATTAGAAACCATAAACATTTGTCAGAAAACATAAAGTTTTTCGATAACATGGTGTAATATTGTCACAACAAGTAAAAAAAATATATTCTTGCAATACACCGCCATCACAAAAGTGACATGCGGTGACAGCACGGCTTAAAACACCAACCGATCAATCAATCGATCAATCAACAAATGTCAATTTATATGTGCGGGGAACAATGGTTGGGATCCCAACAAATTTTTATCAAACTTGCTTATTAGCTAAAATTTTGGGGGATAAAAGGCAGAGAACACGATCTTTGGTGAACCAAATGTTTACATCAATAATTATTGCAGTGCCATCTGATTGGTGGAAATGTTGTCAAGTTATATTTTGAACTCACTAGGTGTATAATTTGACTTCTGATCGGTTTGCTTCTGCCTAAAATCTAGCTTAATTTTTGTCAGATTATCATTAAATGTTCCATACAGTTACAGCTAGGGAAACAAGTCGGCTTCGATGATCATATTAATCTACAGCGCCTTGTCGATGACTAAAATGCTTTACTGAAAAATCAAATTAAGGCTCACTGTTAACACTTTGTAATTAAGATTTCAAAACAATTTTGTTTAACTATCATTCACTTTAAACGTTTTACTTTAATTCAAATTTGTTTTCTTTCAATGTATTCCATAAACACAATTTTGGTACCGAATTTCATTTTAACGTGTTCCGAATGGTTATATATCGTTCTGTAATCTGATTGGTCGGTTTATTTTCTTTCAATATATTGTTAAAGTGTTGTCTGATGAATAATTGATATTGATTGAATCAGTTAAGCGATCTCACGGGAACAAGAAATACTCGAGTATACATTTTAAGCCACTTTATCAATATCTCAAAGCGAAGGAAAAGAAGGAGTACAATTACATATCTGATAACTAACAATTGAATTATAAAACCGTTTATCGCAAATCTGTCACCAAAAGAAAACCCGAGTAAGCTCGCCTGAAATAAAGACTTTATTAAAAAAGAAAAGTGCTTCAGACGAAGAAAGGTGAAACATCGTAATTCGAGTCCATATTAATACTAATAAACATAGCATAGTTGATGTATTAAAGGAACTGACAAAATACAATTTGTGTTATTGTGAAATGAGCTCAAGAATATGTCTGTGAACAAATATACACACTGATCCATGCATCCTGACGCTAAGCATTAGTTTATTTCTGCCACTGGACATCAACATTATGCAATTCAAAATCTCTGGTTACGATATCCCTGGAATAAGAATTGACTATAATTTATTGGGCATCTGGATTGAGAAAAATTCGCGGATGTCCTATGAAACATTGGATCCTCAAAAGTACTTCACTAACTGGTGTATGAACAATGTATGTAATCCGGAGACAGTATAAACGTATATTGTGGCCTTTTATCCGTATTTGCTGATCAGTCAAACTTTTCTAAACTGACTTATTCATTTGATGATAATTTCTTAAATTGATATCATTTAGTGCATTGCAATCAGTGAACCACGTTGTACGGTGCACTTATTTTCTTTTCACTGTCCTTCCCAAAAATAAACTTACAGGGAAATGAGAACGATGTCCAGATTTTCAAGCAATTTGCAGTCGCCGGTATATGTGTGTACAGCACATAATAGAATATACAGAAATCGGCCATCAGGAGTCGTCTATATAGTCAACTTCACAAAACTGTTGCCTTATAAATAGACTGTACACACTTCATCAGCATGAATTAAATACAGCACACAGACCCACATCCTGACAGGTTTTTATCTGTAGATATTGGGGGAGGGGGGAATTCACTCTATACAATAACAGCTGAGTTGTCGTATCGAATAGCGCACAAAAATATCAATGCTTTTGGGTTGAAGCCGAAAGTGTAACCACGAAACACCGGGCTTACGACTAATATACAGCGCATAGCGCATTGGGTAGACGGATGTAGCTTGAAGGCAGCTGATTTAAGCTCCCGAGTCTGTTTCGGTGACATTCAAACACAACTGGCCAGCAATATAAAATTTCCGCACCAAAAGTTACTATACAAATATTGTTTGCGATTGCTGGCTGTTTGATTCAACAATAAAGCAACAACAGCACAGCCAGCCGACAGTCGTTATCCTTCTTCGATATATATATTGAGGCCTAGTTGAATGTGCGTAAAACACTAATCAATCAATCAATCAATCAATCAATTACAGTGTTAGCATATTTGCCTGTTCGAAACGAAAACCTTATCTGCAAGGCCGAGAATACAAGAGTATAAAACGACTAGTATATTTACCAATGACACTGATAGTTTTGTCGCCCACAGCGAATAAAAAGAGATGCACGTCGCCTTTTCCAATGCAAACCGAATGGCTGTTAACCAACATGTGAGAGAGGTTTGCTTTGTTTCTCTCTTAATATATTCAAATATATATTGAATAAATGAAGATAGTAACATTTGCCTGCTTTTTTAAGTTTCTATATATATATATATATATATATATCATTGCGGGGGCAAGCTTATTTTTCTCAATATAAATCACAAATAGATAGTCTGTCGTCATTTTCTGCTCCTACAACAAATAAATAGAATTCCTGTTTATTATACTTAAAAAGTAGGCTATTATTGAGTATTGGCATGGGTGTTAAAGTGTTTTATGTGAAATATAACACTGAACTGGATATCCATATCTGTGTGCGAGGAAGGACCTCCATGCTGCCTTGGTGTTTTTAGATATCAAGGGCAAACTTAAGCTGTTCTTTTTTTTTTTTGCCTTTGCATTACACCCTGTGATTTTCCTATCGCGTCTTTTTTTGTGTTGCCACTGATGAGGGCATCGGGGGTTGTTCCCTTCACACACTGGGTCGTTACGGCGTCTTTTTCCAGGGATATCGTAACCAGAGATTTTGAAAGTCAATAACCTTAAGTAAGGCGTTAAACCCCAATAAAAGAACCAAATTATCATAAATTTCCCCCATTATTGAAAAAAAAAACAAACCCCAAGGACAATAGCCCTGGTAAAAAGTAAAACAGAACATGCAATGAATAGGAGGAGATAAACATATATGCAGTGGCTGGAATAAAGCCACATTAGGCTTTTTATATCCCTAGAGGCCATTATTAACTAACAAGGGGAAAAACGGGACGGAATATAAAACATTGCGACGGTAACAGAGCAAACAAAAGCTGCCTCCCAAAACTAGCTCCGCCACAATGTTCGAGAAAGTTGTCAAGAAGAATATCGTCGTAGATGGATTGATTCACTAGAAATGCCGATGATTTGTAATGGAATCGCAAGGAATACGATCGAGTTTGAATGAAAACACCAGGAATGTTGTTGAATTTAAATAGAATCACCATGAATGTTGTTGATTTGTAATGGAATCAGAAATACGGTCGAGTTTGAATGGATTCCCTCGCAATACTATCCATAATTGATTGATTCATCAGGAAAGCCGTCTTGTTTAATTTGATTAACTAGAAATCTGGCCAAATATTGGGCGATTCGAAGGAATGCGGTCTTGGTTGGTTTGATTCACTAGGATTACATGTCTAGTAAGGAATGATTTGCAAGGAATGTGATCCAATAATAAACCAAACGGGTCAGATTCAGTAGTATTTCAGCTTTCCATATATGGCCAATTTATATTATTTTAGATTGCCAATTTAAAGCTAATACCAAAACAGGACCTCCCGGGACAATAACCATAAAAAAACAGAAACAGATCGAACTGAAAAGAACGTACAGAAATGTTATAATTTTAAAATATGACAATATGTTAAACCCCAATAAAAATATTTAAAAAAAAAAACAATTTTCAGCGAATGTGTCCACAAATTATCAGAAATTTCCTTCATAAACGAAAAAAAAACAAAAAAAAACCCAATGATAACAGCCCTGGTTAAAAGTAAAACAGAACATGCAATAAATAGGGGGCAATAAACAGACATGCTGTAGCTGGAATAAAGCAACATTAGGCTTTTTGTACCCCTAGAGCCCATTATT
>JARFOD010020521.1:0-10998 GCA_031763545.1 Mopalia muscosa
GAAATGTATCAGTCTGATATTTGTATTTGTTCTCTAAGGGATGTAGAAATGTAGTGGTCTGATATTTATATTTGTTCCCTAAGGGGTGTAGAAATGTATTGATCTGATGTTTATATTTGTCCTCTAAGGGATGTAGAAATGTAGTGGTGTGATATTTATATTTGTTCCCTAAGCGGTGTAGAAATATATATTGATCTGATGTTTATATTTGTCCTCTAAGGGATGTAGAAATGTATCAGTCTGATATTTGTATTTGTTCTCTAAGGGATGTAGAAATGTATCAGTCTGATATTTGTATTTGTTCTCTAAGGGATGTAGAAATGTAGTGGTCTGATATTTATATTTGTTCTCTAAGAGGTGTAGAAATATATATTGATCTGATGTTTATATTTGTCCTGTAAGGGATGTAAATATGTATTGGTGTGATATTTATATTTGTTCTCTAAGGGGTGTAGAAATATATATTGATCTGATGTTTATATTTGTCCTCTTAGGGGTGTAGAATGTATTGGTGTGATATTTGTATTTGTTCTCTATGGGATGTAGACATGTATTTGTCTGATATTTGTATTTGTTCTGGAAGGGATGTAGACATATATTGATCTGTTATTTTAATTTGTCCTCTAAAGGGTGTAGAAATGTATTGGTCTGATATTTGTATTTGCTCTCTAAGGGATGTAGAAATATATTGATCTGCTGTTTGTATTTGTTATCTAAGGGATGTAGAAATATATTAATCTGATATTGTTATTTGTCCTGTTAGGGATGTAGAAATATATTGATCTGTTATTTATATTTGTCCTGTTAGGGGTGTAGAAATATATTGATCTGTTATTTATATTTGTCCTGTTAGGGATGTAGAAATATATTGATCTGTTATTTATATTTGTCCTGCTAGGGGTGTAGAAATATATTGATCTGTTATTTATTTTTGTCCTGTTAGGGATGTAGAAATAAATTGATCTGATATTTATATTTGTCCTGTTAGGGATGTAGACATATATTGATCTGTTGTTTATATTTGTTCTCTAAGAAATGTGTTGGTTTGATATTTATATTTGTCTTATAAGGGATGTAGATATGTATTGGTCTCATGTTTATATTTGTTCTCTAAGGGATGTAGACATATATGGATCTGTTATTTATATTTGTCCTCTAAGAAATGTTTTGGTTTGATATTTATATTTGTCCTATAAGGGTTGTAGATATGTATTGGTCTGATGTTTATATTTTGTCCTCTAAGGGATGTAGATATGTATTGGTCTGATGTTTATATTTGTCCTATAGGGGATGTAGATATGTATAAGTCTTGTATTTATATTTGCCCTCCAAAGGATATAGAAATATATCGGTCTGATGTTTGTAGGCCTATTTGTCCAAAATGGATGTAGATATGTTTTGGCCGGATGGTTATATTTGTCCTGTAAGGATGCAGGTATGTATCGATTTGATAATGTCGGTGTTCTAAAAATGTATTTTACGGCAAGTAAATTCATGGGTTTTTTTCTCTGTCACTTGCATGACTCTTCTCTATATCGTTATATTATATTAACCAGTTTTCATCCGTTTGTCGAACGACATAAGAAAGTAAGTCGGAAACCAATCTACACACCACAAAGCTTTAAAGTTAGCCCAACGAATTACGTGATGAAAACTAATTCAGACGACAACAGAAATCTTCGGACTTCCAAAATTGTTTTAGTGTCATCCCTCATTCCCCCTGCATGAGATTTTTATAAACTGATCGTAATGTCAGAATGTTTTATTTTAAGAATATAATTTGTCCATACTATGTTTACATGAAACTCATATTGTGATGCTTTGTGATGCTGACACAATTTTTTCTTGTATGTTTACAGCAAAGGGATCCATGGTGTAAACGGAGGGATCCAGTGAGCCCATCGTATAGCAAGTATGCTCTCAGGGAGTATCGACCAGTAATATGCGTGAGACAGTTTGGCGTAAAGCATGGTGTGGCACCAGTCAATTCCCTAATTAACGTTTGAAAACGAACAAAGCTTACTCCCAATATTTGAATCATTCACATCGGAGGAGTTACCTTAAAAGTTAATAGATTAATTTCGAATGTTCCATTCTAGAAACCTTATGCTCTGCATGGCACATTGGAAAAATTAAATATTCTGGCCGAGAAATGTTTTTTCTCATCAAATCATAAGTGTTATCCCGAAATAAATTTCATAAACAGCGAGACATTTCTCGAAGTACATACAATTTATTCCAACAAACTTTTCTTAATCAAGTAACAGAATAGTTTTATTTCACACAAGTGTATAAATAGTCAAATTGTCACCAATAACACAGGTAAAGATGTATTTGTGTTCTCTAATTAAAACTGGTATTATCTCAAGTATCGGGCTTTCGAACATGTAAATCGACAAAACCCGAAACTGAAAAGGATTATTGGTTAGTTTAGAATAAAGAATCACAACGGATCGGGTAAACTTGTTTATCAGTTTTGAAGGACTGATGTCAACAGTGTTATGGGTGATTTAATTAGATACCCTATATACAGTGAAGTTTCATACATTTGCGTGTCCGCATTTTTGAAAGATTGTTATCAAGTCAGATTTAACTGCCACAACTAAAACTATAGCTTATTCTTATCTGGTTTTCATTACACGGTATTTGCATATTTTAATTAATATTTGTACATTGAACTCTTTTCTCAACTGGTGTAATTATATTTGATCAAAAACTTATTTCAAATTCGAGAGTACCAATCCTAATTGTAATACTAAATCCTCTCCTCAATCGATGTAAACCTGGAAAATAGAAAGAGAAGCATTAGATTATTTTGATTATATAATTGTCTTAAAGCTGAGAGGGTGAGAGAGGGGGTGAGCATGTGAAACTTCATGTGTTCTTTCAGACCAGCTTTATCTAAAGATATCTTACGTTCCCCACAGACAGGAGAGCTCCCATAAATGACCTGGGGATCCTCACAGAAAGGGAGCTGTAATACCTTATGCCGTTAGTACAACTGTCAACCTTTAAGTCCTTAACATAGTTTGAGAGTTTTATTAATTTAAAAAAATAAAAATTATATAAATCTGTTGCTGTTAGTTACCTTCAGGTGTAGCGTGAACCATCCAGTAAGTAGGGAGATCTGAGCAAAAGGCTGCAATGTTATCACCAACAGCGTGGGCGAGGAGTTCTTCCGGGATGGCTTCACCAGTACGCTTCATCTTAAGATATACCTTTTGCCGGAGAGCATTTGATACACTCTATAAACAATAATAAAAAATACTTCAATTATTGGATATTCTATAGAACAATGTATAAAAGATGATAGATAAGATGATGATAAAAGATTAAAACGATAGTATATATTATTACTGTGTTTGTGTCCTTATACCTGGGTTTAAAGTTCCGATTAACTACTTTTCATACGAGTATAACATGACTTGAGCTTGGTTTTCTTCAATTAATTGACGCATACACTTTACCTCAAGTCACCAACTCTAATTACAATCACCACGATATAACATTGCACAGACTTACATAAAATGATGCATCTCTTACTAGGAATATATATATGGTTACACGGCTATGGCAAACCGTTTTATCACCTCTACCCTTATTCTACATATGTTGAATTCTTTTCCACGTATGTCAAATTCTTTGTTTTGAATGACTTTATTTTACATATGTGGAAAAGAATTTTCACATATGTGGAAAATAATTAACCATATGTGGAAAAGAATTATACGTAGCAAAGCTAATCCTATATATGTAGAATAAAGGTAGAGTAATAAAACGGCTTGCCATACACGGTAGGCGTTCTGCTTCACTCTTGACATTATTATAGAACTAAATACATAGGGTAGTATACGTTAGTTACGTTTTCAAAATCTACTGATTCGACAAAATGACGCACTATAAACTGTCAAAAACAAATGCCGCCATAACCTGTGATGATTGAGCTTTAGCCCCCCCCCCCCCCCCCCCCGCCCCCTACCGAAAAAACCAAACAAAAGACAAAAACAAGGATTATAGATTTAAGAATCAAATCCTTTTCAGGTCCCTAACTCTTGGCTGTTGCCTAGTTGACTTACTGACTACTTATTGAGAAAAGAGGGCATATCAACCCTGTACACGGCAAAATCACAAACGGTTGTGAAATTTGCAGGATAAACCACATTTTGTAACCATTAAGAAACACCTAGGTTGTTAACGCAGATTAGGAGCTTTGGGATAAACCCGTACCATTATACTGTCTTGCCTAGAAATGACGAAGGGGCTCTACTTTAGCGAATATCTCTACATTTAGACATTGAAAACGGTAGTAGGTTTATGACCAAGCACGCTGTTCTTTAGCTTTGTATTACTTCGCATATTCATGTAAGTTCGGCCGTTTTTCTTTTTTCACCCTTTCTTCTAAAGGTGATATAAGCATGATGATTTTCCTGACAGCAAACATTTTTTGGGACATAATTTTAGTTTACTTTGCATGAAAGGTACGAGACTGTTTGAGTATGATGGCTAGAATTCTTTAACGAGACGTTGTCTTACGTACCGAGTTGTCAGTGGCGATTTTGAGAGCATCCTCAAACGAGAAATAAATGGGAGCGACAAAACACTGGTTCATGTTGAGATCTCGCACAGCTTGTAAGTCCTGCAATAAATAAAAACAAGGTGCTATCAATCATATATGTCATTTTAATTGCCACACGGTTCTGTGGTCGAAGACAATGTGTATACTGTCTTTACTTCGCCCTGGAGGAACTTTTTTTTTTCCCACTTGAGCGTGTTTATGTGGTCAGTTTCCCTTAGGTTAATCTCACAAATGGTGTCACAAAACCTGTTTACTTTGGTTTATAGCATCGATATTCTGTTTCCAGGGAAAAAAATCTTGAATACACCAAACAAGAAACCAAACAAATCATCAAACCACACGTCGGTCTAAAAGTGAAGTCGTTTGTACTCACCCTGTTGAAATCCTGTAGAGTGACAGTGTGGTCTACTTTTTGATCGGCACTCATGCTCTCTGTTATAATCACACGTTCTGATTTACGGATATCCAACTTAGCATCTCTTGGAGAATCAGATACTTGAACGAATGTCTTCTGTAAATATAAGTTATTTGACATCACTATATTAATGTGGCTAAAGTAAGGGGCATGACCGTCGTGTGACAAAACGAGGATTATAAGCTCTGGTTGAGGGCGAATGCTAATCCTAAACCTAATCTTAAAACTAAAACACACAACAAAAAAACTAAACTTACACATGTACCTAAACCAAACAATAAAATAACTTCATAAATATTTGTTTATTTTTATTTTATTTTTATTTTGGGTTAAACCTTTCTGAGCTTGAACAGATTCTAGTTCAGAACATTTTGAAAGTCTACAAGTACCGTAGTATAGGCCTATATACAGTTATCAAAGCATTACTTCACAAACACGAAATAAAAGTGATCGATATTTATTGGTAAATTTGTACTCTTTTGCATTTTAATTGTTCTAATGTATTGTATGAACAATAATTCCGGTTCTATATTATATTTTATAACTTAAATTTGAAACAATATTTACTGAATTGATATGTACATTTTAAGGATCAGCTTAATGTATGTTTTTGGTAATTAACTATGTTTAAAGAAAACTTAAACTGTACACTGAGCCTGGGTGATGGCAACTATTGTTTTGTGGGTATGAATGTGTACTAACATGGTACCTACCCCATGTTGACCAGTCTTTATGTCTTTTGTCCCACACATGTGAGTTCCAAAGAACAGTGACGTCACCACAGCTGAGAACACAACCAGTGATACCACACACGTGACCACACCAACCAACAAATGACTCCTCTTCCCTTCCATTTCAGTCTTCAAAAAACAAATAACTAGTATTCATTTTGATGCATATTTACAAGAAGAAATTGGATCTATTTTATTACTTAAGGTCTCGCTGGAACCGTTGGGCTCAAAATGAACCAAAATTTGTTTATCGTTTGAATTAAAAGCTAGGTATTCAAACCCGCTCCCTTGTTGGTGAAAAAAGTAATTCGAAATTCTAATTACAAACAGTTGAATTGGTGCCTATAATTTAGTTTTCCCTTGATTATATATTCAAGTCGCAAAACTTTAATTGCCTATTTTAAGCACAATCTACATTTTTCAAGGCGTATTTCTAGAATTTTTAAAAATAGGTTTTCTGAATTTTCCAAGGTGGAATAAATAAACAAATCCACTGGGATCGTTTTAATAAAAAAATTGTAAAAAATGAGGCAATATTTACTAGTACAAAGACTATTTTACTGGATGAACTAATTTATTGAGTCTTATCGTTATTGTACTTTGAGAAATAAACCAAGACAAATGCAGTCTATTTTTTCTGTTTATTTTTAGAAATAATGATTGGGTTTTTACCACTTTCATATATATGTGTTACTGAGTGTTCAAACTTTCCATAAATATATTACTAAAAGCAATCACATTAATATATGCGTATATATGTTACAGAATTGTATCAACAAGTGTGCCGAAAATCGACGAAGTGATCCAGCAAGACCTTAAAATTGTCTATAAATTTCACTGCTACATCTGTAAAACGATCGCTGTCACTTCATTCGCAACGTTTTCCTATCATGCTACAAAGTTTTGTCAACAAAATGGGTCCATTGTTCTTAAGTTATTATTCAAGTGGATACTCAGATTTATTGACCTTGAACAAATTTGCCTGCTGCCCCTCCCCCCCCCCCCTCATTTGTAGGTGGCACATACAACAGCTTCATTTGGAATTGATGTTCTCGGTATTTAGGAACTTAACGCCCAAGCCATAAAAGTATTCGAGGAAGACAATTTATGATGTGTACCATCAATTTATTTGTGTTTTCCCTTTGCACCATTAATAATTTATTTCTCTGAAAACATATTCGATGACTTTTGCAGGAAAAGGGATAACAAAAATAAATTTGTGCAGCTAGTATGTTTGTTATTGTCTAAATGACCCTAAAAGATTTATCATTTAGGACCGAGTTTTGTTTGAGAGAAGTATACAATTGGACCTATTGAACGATAGCACTTGTGAAAGCCACACAGGTGTGTCCAGAAGTACGTCTAGGTCGTGCTTCATTAGCCAGACTAAGATTTCGCCGTGGAAAACGCTCTGTCGAGTGATGTATAAATTTCTAGCCTTCTTGACCAATCACGCAATAACCGTTCTGATATTACACTACCGTACCGTAAATCTTGGTCAACATTAATGCAGTCTTTTTGGTGAGATTGATACAATATTCAAAAGAATCAAATAAACAGATACAAAAACTAGGACTGTGAACCTGCATAAGATGAAGTCAACTTCCGTTTGCTGTGATGCGATGATGAATTTGTGCTAGATTTTCACCCACGTTTTATACTGTCGTGTATTACGTACGTCGAACAAACATATACTCTATGTTTTAAAGGCTTCATATTTAGTGTTAGACGCTTATGCATTTTAACCTAACTTGTGAAATGTCAAAATTTAACCCAGCGTTCCGTGAAAGCAAAAATAAAAGATTTCACTTACAGATTGTCCACTCTCGGTACTGGAAGTGGTCTTTGCTGGTTTCTGGTCGATGATCAACCCTGTCATAGTGTACTGTGACGAACAAGATAGAAGCCCAGTATTTATAAGGCTGGATATGTCAATCAAACGTAAATACAAACAAAAAAACTAACAAAAAACTAACATGATATTTTTCAAAACCAGGTCACTTTAAAATTCAACCAATCACTTAAACCCAGAGTCAGAAGTTCACCCCGAAATAACAACAAAAACATAGTTTCTTAAATCTTATTTTTGCTGACTAGGCCTATTGTTCTCAACTTTTTGGATAGACCAAAGCTACGAATACCTTTGAGCTCTATCAGTTTTTTGGGTGCACAGTTTCTGTCACACACATTGACCTACTTGTTACATTTATTCTGAAAGACAAACATCCATTCAGCTGTTTCTTTGGAAATAGATAATTATACCGATCTTTCTCGCTTCATTTATTTTATAGGTGATTTGCTGATAAGACATTTACATCTGACACCATTTTGATACATTGACAGATATGATCGAGTGGATGCGAAACATATCAGTAATGTGTTTTGGCGCACATCATTCATTTGAATGGAGCCGCCAAAAATCCTAAATTATGTGTGTATATAGTAATGTGTTTGATATGGCGTAATGGAATAATACATATGGAATTCCAAGATGTCGTTGTCCTATTGGAATGTTTTCGATGCGATACTTAGACTTTCAGATCGAAACACATTTTCCTAAAATCATGTCTTCAATTTTATTTTCTGCTTGAATTACATCGATTAAAAACGATCGTATCCAAATGTCTGATGAAATGCTGTAACTAAATTAGTTTCTAAATTGCCTTCGTCATTCTTAGAGCTCCCTGGGCTAAATTAATGGACCAAATGTAGACTTCATTTCCAAAGATGTAGAAATGTTTTCCACATATGTGCAACTCCATTTAAGATATACAAAATAAATATTATGTTACATATCTGAAAACGTAATTTTAGTATAAATAAACTTTATTCTACAAGTGCTACATTCTCCCCAAAGTTGAATATAGACTAATAGTGTATGTGAACACGCTTTAAGGACCATGTACGAGTTTGCTGGACGTTCATTAGTCTCGAACACATAAGAGAAATTTCTATAGCATTTGTATTATCCATCAAGCCACCATGTGTGAGGGTTATTTACTTTAAGCAATTTGTATTTTTGTTTGTCTGGAGTACTTTGTTGTGTCAAAGTTACCTCTTCTAATCGTAAACGCTACCATGGCAACCATGGAATAAGGTGTCAAAAGTCCCATATTTCAATTAAATTAAATTTCACACCCCTATGCCACTGCAGTATTATTGAGAGTATCTTTATTATGACCAATGCTCACAGCTCCCAAACCTTTCATAAATAAAAAAAATAAAATAAATAAGAACAATGACTTCTTAAATAATAAGGATAATAAAGACATGCAAAAATAGACCAGAAACGCGATTATAACTGCGGATGAATTGTACAATCGATTTGGCACCCTGGACAATTTAATTTTTTTCTTTTCATATAAAAACTGTAGCTCACTGATCGTAGTGATGCTGTCACTATAACAACAGTGCGTGCAGACGACCTGAAGCAGCAGACATCTTCAAAAAGCCTTTTTGGTGATTTAAAAATGAATACAGGTAAAAATAAAGATGTTATTGAACAATTTAGTAGGTATAGTTCCGACAATGGACAAAAATGACCTAAAAATAAAATATCTTTGTAGATGAAAAGATACAAGTCCATGTGAATTATGTGAGCGCTAAATTTATCAGAAGGCATTCTTAATGTTTTAGCGGCCTTTTCTTGATTTTTCAATGATTGGAGATTAACAATGTTAACCGATGAAGCGAGGAGCGTTGGACAATAAACGGTCAGATAGCTAAAGTCCTGTTTCTTTATGTGGCAGCAGCGTTAAAAATCATGACGGATATACGCGTGTTGTTGTTTATGTTTATGATTATATTTGTATTTATATGCATATGTATATGTATATGTAGGATCACTGACCCAGATGGAAACACACAGACGTGAAAAGGTATAATAAGCAACAAAGACATTGTAATGTCCCCCAACTCATTACTAAGCAATACAGTATCAATATAAAATGTCTAGATTGGTTATCCTTCAATAACCCCCTGATGAGATTATCTATTTTAGTTCATGTTTTTATTTCGCTTTTTCTGTCAATTGTTGCAGTGACCTGGTTTGGAGAAGGAAAAAAAATCTTCTCTGTTTTTGCAGAGATTGGGTAAAATCCTGGGCTTTATAAATATAGTGTTTCTTTCAGGTTCCTCACTGTAGACTATGACAGGGTTGATCATCGACCAGAAATCAGCAAAGACCAATTCCAGTACCGAGAGTGGAAAATCTGTAAGTAAACTGCTTATTAATTTTTTGAATTTATAATTCTTCTGAGTATGTTTTGAAACGTTTAAACAAAATAACTGCAATCAGTTTTGAAGTATCTAAGAATAACACGGCTATATGGCAAGCCGTTCTGTTACTTCTACCTTTATTCTATATATGTGAAATTCTTTTTTTAAATGTGCCAACAAATTTTGCACATAATTAAAATAAATAATTTATTTCGCATTTTTGAAAAAGAATTTCGCATATGTAGATAGGAATTCAAAAGAAAGGAAACATAACTTTTGGTATGATTTCTCTCAAGGCTTTCAACGGGGAGGTAAATCCCAGCGGAAACAAAGATTAATTCGCAAAACATTCTCTTATTGTTAAAATAAATGAAATCTCACAGAGCGAAGTATGGACGTTTTAAAAGCTTGTACAATGTCATACAAGTATGAACACAGGTCGGAAAGAAAGCCTGCAGGGCTCAGTTGTGTCTTTGTAAAATAAATTTTTATTTTACATATCTTGAACTGTCTTTACATATGTGAAGTACATATTTATTTTACAAAAGTGAGAAGAATTCCCACACATGTGGGAAACAGCTCTACCAATGGTGAAATGAAATCAACATGCGTAGAATAAAGTTTTAATATAAATATCTGAAAATGTTCTATTCATAAATGAATATTCTTTCGAGATATCGTACACAAAATTCACAAATGTAAAAAACTACAATAGATAAGTAACACAAAAAAACAAAGGAATTCAGCATCTATAGCAAAAAGGTAGAAGTGATCTTTTGACTCATGTCCGGCTAGCAGATTTAATCGGAATGGTAATCAAGTACGAAGCGATAAAAGCAGAAAATTTGAAAGCTGCAAAAGCTATATTGTTGAACAGAATGTGGCATAGGGTGGTATTTAGATCAGATTTTTAAAAATCAGAATCAGAAACTGGAATGTTTCTTTAATAAAACTTCAAATTTTCTTTTGAAGACTGAAATGGAAGGGAAGAAGAGTCATTTGTTGGTTGGTGTGGTCACGTGTCTGGTGTCACTGGTTGTCTTCTCGGCTATAGTGAC
>JARFOD010020532.1:0-24552 GCA_031763545.1 Mopalia muscosa
AACCTCTTTTCTCGCCTCTTACGATCGACCGAGGAAGCCGAGGGAGTATTCTGCAGGGCCATGGCCCACCCGCTACCACACGGGGCATATAATGGTCAGTAGAATACAGCTATGAAGTAAGATAAAAAAACTAGCTGAAATGAGGTTAAATAGTATACCACTAAAGGTGATATTTTATTACATTACTTTTTAAAAATTATCTGCTATTTCCCCATAGTCAGAGAGATTATGTAAAGGAAACAAAAATCCAGAAAAAAATCGGTGCGCTCGTACCATACATTGTAGAAAGCAGCAAAGAGACATATTGCCATCAACGTCAGTGTTCACTCAGTCTGAAAAAAATATTCCTTGTGCATTCACTTCGATGAACGCTAAGCAAAACCCCAGCAGACAAAACTAATACATGCAGTGTTTCAAACAACAGAGAAATACAACTCGACACATTAAAGAAAAGCTTTATCTTTGACGAGCTTAATTTATCCCAGTAACTGATAACTGTGGTACGCTTAAAGGAAACCACCCACTCATGCCGCATGGGAGTCCGATAACTTCTTTAAATAGACACAGTTAAACACTAGACAGAGTACGACCCAGTCAACAGGAAGCAATATTAACTAAATAGAGTTCCTTTTTTAAATAAGTGCAGTCGTATACAACAAAAAGCCCTTTATCATTGCACAGGATCATATATTATGCTTTAGTTATGGCATCTTTGTGCATTAACATTCTTTTATAAAAATAAATATTCTTTGTGCGATAACAAATGTTTAATAAACTGTTGTGCAATTACCTTAAATTGTACGAGACTGCTACATTTAGACGCTTTCTCCTGATTTTAATACTACCGTCATGAAATAAGTTAAATACCTTTGACGTCAAAACTCAAACTATTTTCTGGGACTTTAGTGATCGTATCAAACGAACGAAATAGTTAAAATTATAATAGCACTTTAAGTAATCGCGATTATAACAGCCTGTCACATTTGAACACAGTCGTCCTCTAGCGCGGGATAATTCAAGCTGATGACATGAAACTTAAGCATGTGTTTAAACAGATTGTCTGGTACTGGGACGATATAAAGTTTCTGCCGAAGTTAGAATTAAATGATTAAGTATTGCACTGTTTGGACCTTGAACAAAGTTTCAGTTGCCAGTGTTGCAACGGGCGATCTAATATCATCCTCTCATTGTTTGATAAGACATCTGAATCTACTTCGACATTATGAGAAACAGTTTTACATCTTTACACCCATTGTCTAAAGAAGTTCCCAGGACAAGCGTGTTGTTTAACCTATAATTGGTGTTTGTATTAAGACATTTGCATAAACAACAGAAAGAATCCGACACTGTTATCACTATCAGGGTAAACGTTTATTGTTCACACTGTTTCATCCGATGACCTCATGGAGTTTCTTAGATTAGCACTCGTACGTTGCAAGTTTTTCGCGAAATGATACCAGGGAATTCCAGAGCGATGACATTTAAAAGAAAAATATCCCTGCATGATTTCTATTAACTGCGGCTTTTAGATTAGAAGCCTAATCAACCATAGCGAAATTCCAATGCATCTATGTCAAACACAACATGAGTTCACTCAGATTCTCGTCTGGTATGTGGATAGGTAAGGCAATTTCAGACAACGTGTAAAATATTTCCTCTAAACTATCGTTGTTTTCTTTTCATCCATGCTAATACTTAATCCGCCTTTTTATGCACTCCCCAAATCCAAATTAATTATGTGACTTTAAATTTCGGAGGGCCCAGTTAACATTTTATCTGATCTATTTAAATCGATAAATACTATTCGATACGAAAAACACATTATCAATATCAATAGTTGTGGATTATATCGCAATATTGCCTTCCAGAATAAATACGATTGTTAGTAAAAAAATACATAGCAATCAAATCAGTTAAAATTTCGGAATCCGATTGGGTTTGACACCGTATATATACCTTTTTATACCTTGATTAAGTGTTTGCTTTTAACCCAAAAGAAGAATTGAAGAAGCTTATCTTAAAATCTATTATATGCAGAGGACCAGTGAACACTGTGTATTTGGATTTGGCAAAGGAAGGTTAGGACAGCTCAGCGAATGAAATATTCTAAATATTAATTGATTATTACGTGTGGAGTCAAACATTCCACAATCCATACCAAAGTGAACATTGGTCCTTTAGTTGATTCCTTTCAGTGCCATTCGTTTACTGGGAGACCAAGCCTAGTTGATCAAGGCTACATTGGCATTCAGCATAAACAAAATCGTCAAGTATTATTTTGCGAACACAAAAGGTATATCTAATTAAACATTCGTGTTGCAGAGCTGATTTCACCCAAAATGAAGCCAGAATTAAAATGAAACATATTCAACTTTTAAGAGGATTTCGGGTCATATAATCGGACTGTTTGTAGTCATTAACTGATTGGTTGATTGTCTCGGTCAGGAGTATTGTACCGATATGACAATTGTGTAGTTTTACACAAAATACATTTAATAACACTGAAACAAACATAAAATGTGAAATGATTTGCTCTTTTGGAAAATCAATCTTCCTTCATTACTAATGAAAGATAGCACGGCAATGCTCAGAACATACTGATATCAAACACAGGACATGCGCACGATTGATTGATTGGTGTTTAATGCCGCATTCAGTGGTATTTCAGCTACGCTGTGGCGTGGATATCTAGTCAAAACTCTTTTCTCCAACGTTCTTTATATAAACAAAAATTGCATCAGACTGCACCCTTCGCAGCCAATATCAATAACAGAAAAAAATCAACCGAAAACTAGTGCACGATAGCTTGCAGTGTCTCTCACAAAATGCAATAGCTTTCACCCAACAGTTACACTGACGTATGGCAGTGAAGGCTTTGTGTCGTTATAAAGTAGAACAAGATTCTCATTCTTGTTAAAACTGGCCCTTGAAGATTGGGATCAATGAAGTCGATAACCAGATCGATTAGGCCATCTTTCAAATTTGTCCCAAAAACCAAAGTTACTAAATTTAATGCACACCGTTACCATCCAAAATCCGTGGTATAGAATCTCCAGTCACGTTTGTCAGCAAGTGTTGTTTGTTCTGTCAATATCTGTCAGGTAATAAAGTCTGGTACTTTAAAAAACAGAAGAGATTCAGCTAGAGATATAATATTTCCCCAAAGTCATGAACTAGGATATTCAAAACTTCCAAGAGACGCCTACCAGTGAACAAGATCTGTGGATTAATGAAATCAGAAAACGTGAAGCAAATTTCTCTTAATAAGTTTTCACGGTTGTTTTAAGAAATGTTAGCCGTTTGTTTAACAGCCCTCCGTGAATTTCAAACTACAGCTGAGTGAGACAGAAAATAAAACGCAGGCCAAAATAATCAATTATACTGTTCAGCTTTTGCAATAATAAGTAAATGTCGGTTTCCAGTCTTGTGTAACAGTGGGGAATATAGGCTGTTTTGATAACGGACAGCTTGTGATTTATGGATTGATGGATTCTAATACGATATACTGCATGAGCATTAACGTTTCTTAAAACAATTAAGTATTAATATGTATGTTATCTTTCGTTTCATTTTCATCAAAACCAAAACTAAAAGAGTAAATTATTAAACAAGATTTAATAATGAATCAGCTACCCAGGTTCCTTAAATATTATTACATGACTCAGTTTATTATTGACCACTTGATATACATCTGTTAGCAGACAGTCCCATTGTTAAATCAACCAATTACTTCATTTCTAGTCCTAATATTTCATTGTTGTAGACGCATTGAGATACTTTCTCATTTATACTGTGATCAGACGTTATACATGCTGTTTTTAGGAGACTACTGTCGTTATGCAGTCTTGGTTAAGATTAAAAAGGCGGCGTTAAAAGACCATCAACTCAGACATGTGTGGCTAGGTTATAAATTATCACCTAATACTTGGATCATTATTGATTGATTTAAATTGTGTGAAGGTAGGTGATTCATTTGCAATCACATCGGTGTACTCAGACAGTTATTGTAACACTATCACCACAATCAAATGCAATGTGTTTTGTTTGTTGGGTATATTCTTCCAGCGTTGTGTAAACCCCTCATGAATTGTCTCAAAACATACTGCCCGTACCCTGAGGGTGGCCGCAAGAATATGGCATAAGTTCAAAACTATGTACCATATTTACAATATTTGCAGTCGTTTAAGAGATTATAGTGTTAATCAAACCTCAGCCTATATAACTCCGACTCAATTCATCTTTTCGAAGACACAAGAAGATGATCATCAGTGTTTTTAAAATTGCAAAGACTGACCAATGTGATTGAAATGTATTTAGAGAATATTATTGTATACTGAGATTACAATGAGCAGTTATTTTGCGTTCACGCATATTTTAAATATTATTCCAATATGTGCCATTCTACTAAGAAAATAAATGGCAACGGGTGACATAGAAATAGAAGATACCTGGAATATTGACGCAAACCAAATAAACATATATTCTTGAACCAATAACATTTCCCGATGTTTCATAATGGTTACTCTGGTTAGGTTTTATATGATCAGGTAATAGGCGGTGTTATAATATTGAGAAGAGAGCTCCAATCATTGCTTGAGACTTCGTGACAGGGAGTTTAATTGACATAAGCAGAAATCCAAGACATAACTCTTTTGTATTCACTTTGGGGCTGCAGTGTATTTTTCCTAAAACAATATGCCAAACAATTCGGAGAAGCCATTGATTTCAGAGACCTCATCTTACAATAACCTGAAATATATATGGACATTAAATAAATCATTTTATCTGTATATACATTGGAATTATGTACAATAAAATCATTATTGTTGTTAACATTTAGAGATTACTAATACAGACCGTGAAGCGCGGATAGGTGAAAATGACTGAGGTAGAACTACAGTATAAATGGAATTCGAAAATCCATTACCGAAATAAACTAATAAACTACTACTTTATACTGCACATTGTTCTTTGTGTGCTTGTATATCAGATGACTGTCAGAACTATGCCAGTAACTGGATTTGTTCGCTTGATTGGGGTAGGTTATTTTACTCAAATGACGACGTGCCCAACCAATGGGTGAAGGAGATCACCCTCGATACAGGTAAAAATACAGGACAATCACAAAAATATCGGCTTCCTGTAGCCCGCGAGTTCTGATAGCACCAGGGCAGTAATATGCTTCGTTTCAACTTTCAGCTGAATAGAAGCTCATGAGTAAACGATATCAATCGCCGCGGAATATCACAATATAATCCCCATCTATATCAAATTGAAAACACAAATTGTTCTTTTTAATTTCAATGGTTATTATTATGAACTGATGAGATCTAAAGGAGAGAATGCATTATACAAACAAAAAACATATCAGTAAAACAACAAATAAATGATGTACATAATTGAGATAATTATGTTCGTCAACATCAATCTCACTTTACAGTTTCGCAACAGCAGAAAAAAAAACAAAAAAACAATAGGAACAAAAATTGCACTGCTTCAAGCATGATTGCATTTGACAAACTTTACCTCTGTGTTTTATTTTTGCCATTTTGTTGCCAAATGAGTCGCTTACTTTTTGTAAATATTCCAGTTTCATTTGACAGACATTAAGTTTACAACCGTTTTTTTACCATTGTCTTTTAAAGTCATGGGGCTGAAAAAACTTAACACTAGAGCAATCGGTAAACGTTCGGTGGACGACAGATTGACTAGTGTCAATAGCCAACATTAAGCGGATTTTCAGCTATAGAGTGGTTAGAGATTTCAATGATTGTTGAAACCTATAATGCAAGCAGAATTGACATTGGGGATATACATCGCAAATAGAAAGAAAGTGAACAGATTACAATGTTAATCACTTTTTAAATGCGTTAATAAATTAAACATTTTATTCAAATCGAAAAAAGATTAATTTGTGTTAAAAACTATATTAACTGTAAGTATATTATTTACAAACACTGATTAAATAGATTATAAATTGTGTTTGTATGACAGATTTAATTTTGTTGCGTTTTTTTTTTTTTTGTTTTTCAATTTTTGGTTTTATGTTGTTAGTTTAAAAACAAAACAACAAACAAAACATCAATACACACAAACAATGTAACCGGCTAAACACCGGCTATACAATGTACTGGGATACACGAAAAACTAAAGGTTATAGGATTTTTCTTGTTTAGGATGCTGCAAGATTTTATATAGAATCAGTAAACTTTTCAACATGATTTATTACACGCCTCGGTTTGTTATTGACCACTTGATATACATCTGTTACCGGACAAACCCTTCGTTAAAACAACCAATTAGTTCATTTATAGCCCCTATATTTCATTGCGGTCGACGCCTGGAATACTACATCATTTACAGTGTGACAGGACATAATCAAAGCTGTCGTTTATTTGACTGTTGTGGTTAGCGGCGTCGGTAAGGATCGTGAAGGCGGGTATAAAGACTCCATGTGATCAAGGCTGGGTGACGGGGTATTGCATTTTAACTGTTCCCAACGCACGATTAAATTTGTACTGTACCCAAAGCCGGATACCATATATTATATGATAATTATAGCCGTATCAGTGATTGACGAGCTATTGAAATTCACCATGATGCAATGAGGGTTTGGGAAAGTTTGCTTCGACGTCTCCAGAACAAAACACATCAGACATTTTCCTTATTCTGACAGTTGTGTAACAAAAAGGCCTTGAAAACAGACAGTGTTCAAAATACTCCAAGCGAAAGTACCTTTATAAAAAAACGTTTGTTTTAAAGTTTAACTGACAATTTTTTTATTTTTGATTGATTGGTGTTTATGTCGTGCCCAAGGGTATATTTCACAGCGGTGTATTCCAACAATAATTGATACTATAACACAATCAATATGTGAAGCGTTTCCATTATGCTGGCAAGTTAATTTTTCGAAGTGAAAACAGTATTGCTACACTTCAAACAAACTGCCTTTAACCAGGCCATGACGAAAAGCTTAAATTTACATAAAAATTTAGTTTGAAATGGAGTTTTCTTGGCACATTGCACTATATGTATATTTAGGTCAAACTAATTCGACCATGCAACATAAAAATGTGAGATAGATAGATGTTAAGTTTTAAGAGACCATAGGGAGACTACTGAAGGGAATTGTCTTGAAGAGAGATGTCTACCACAAGAAATGTCCGAGTTTCACAACAGCTTCACATACAAGTCAGGTTAATCAATTGTTGGTTGAGACGGCAGAATTCTAAGATTCCCAGCTGGTCGGCGGTGTTACCGCTTGTTGCGATATAGATCAATAGTTACATTATAATTGTTATACTTCCCAGAATAGAGCTATAGACAACCGCTTTCAAAGAGATTAAATTTGGTCGAACAATATCACCGTGGAGTTTCCGTAAAATTAGGCTGTTTTTACTGGGAGTCTGATCGACATTTGAGAGGAAATCCTATACACAGTTATCTGGTATCCATCCGGGCTTTGTATTATTTTACGCCTCGGGCAATCAGCTAAAACATTATGTGAGTGTAGGCGTTGGTATCCCAAAAACGACCAGAACACAAAGAAAGTGGCGCAAACAAGGCTTTATCGAACTTTCTCATTATTGTCTGATCAGTTACCTATAGATACATTTTTCTATACGACATAGCTGCAAAAGTTTACCTCAGAACGAAACCGAATTTTCATCTATATAAAGGCATATTCTCTAAGAAACGCACGGACACAGGGTCAATACATAAATTAGTGTCAGTATACTAACCTAGTAAACGGAAAAAAATACAGGAAACGTTTTAACAACATTGACAACCCATGGATAAAAGCGGAGATTAACAGTTACCACGTCAACCTGCGAGAAGAAGGCTCAATTAATGTCAAATAATAGCTTTAAAGTTACTTAGCGTAACACCAGCTCTCTATATTAGTTACAATTGACAGTTTAGATAAACCGCTTTAAGAATCTCTGCTTTAAGTGGAGCACATCTGGCACATGGTGATTAAACTCTTAAAATCACGTACTGTATTATTGCTGGCTGTCCAAGCGTCTGTCCGGATGGCTCCAATCCGTTTCCAAAGCAGAGCTAAACAACTATTAAGTATATCGTTATGCAATTTGGCACCAATATTAACTATCGGTTGCGGTTGGGTCAGTAGCCGTTGTTGATACCCCATTTGCTCATTGGCGACAAAGGAGGTCAACAACCAGTAACAGAAATGAATTTTGTTTCTAGAGTATAACACCTAAACTATAAGGTCCATATTTATGAAACTCAGTAGACACTTTCACTTGAAAGCTAATGTGGAGTTTACTGTTTTGGTTTTATATTTTTTATGAAATTATTTTACAGGTATTTTTCATTAAAAATTTACTTTATGTCTGCAGCATGTTTAATTTCTTGCTCAAGATCATCCGTGTTATAAAACGATTTCATTATTGATCGTTTTGTCTACAAGGAGAATGTAAAAACTCCAAGGAACCCATTTTGGCTCGTGAGGTTGATCCTATAATAAATCAATTGAAAAGTAAATAATTTCATTACTGATAAAATATCTATTTGATCTCAACACCTCTTAGTTGCATTTTGCTCTCGTCAGTCTGCAACAAAACAGAAAGCTATGGTGTTGTAATCCCCAATATCCTACATATTGTATTTTGCACGTAAACTAAATGCTCGCTTCAATACATCGTGCGTTTGACAAGTATTGAGTCTGAGTCAGTTTCCTTGCCGTCAATGTAGCCGGATTCATAAAGCGTTACTCCCTCAGAACGGTTAACCCTGTGTAATTCACAGTCCGGAGTTATATTGACCAATTAATACACATCTGCTACCAGTCGTCAAAACTACAAATAGCTTCATCTATAGTTCCAATGTATCACAGTGGATACTATATCATTTATAGTGTGACTGAATACAATCAGGACAAGGGACAGTTTAAATGAAGGATGGCGGAGTCTGGGGTTTAAGAAAACAAGGTGCACTGTATATATAGCATTTAGATTAGTTATACAGAAATGACTGTGTATTTGAAGGTTTGGTAAGTGTCACTTTGCCGTCTCCTAGATACCACACATCACAAGTGTCCCGTTAATCATTAAGAGATAAAGAAAACACTTTGGAGTTCATGTATCAACGCGATACAACCGGTATAATCAACAGTGGCGTGTTTATGACTTAAATTGTGATATTAGTTTGTGTGCGAAACAGAATACAGCTAACACGTGAAATAAAACTCTTAGTAAAAGGAGGTGAAGTGTTACCTTAATAACATTCCCATTGTAAACCTTGTCCACTCGCGGAAAACATTCTTACATTGTGGTACAGTTTTTAGCGCAATGGTAAACTACAGAAAGAATGTTTTCCTTGGCATGCTTTCACACATAGTACTTCAGTGGCGCTTCGCGACTCCTCGAAATGCATCGAATAATACAAGAATAAATCAATTTAATCAACCATCGCATTTATACATGGATCTTACAAAGGAAATCTGAAAAACTGGCTTATTTAATTGTAAAATTTAATTGTAAGAAACTGAAGCAAATTCAAAGCTTTTATGGGGTCATATGGTTAATCGTTACAGTTCTGGATGACTGTTTAAGAACAAACTGTGAAGATGAGTCAACGGTTCGTACATGTATCAGACAATTTCCTTGCTACAGCTATGTGTGTTTTCAGTGCGATTGGTAGATATGATTTGTAAAAGTCTGTATGCAATGCGTATACTCAAGTGAAACATGTTGTCGCTTACGGCAACGAGCGACTAAGAATCGTCAAGTATTTACAATTCGTTGATCTCTCACGAGCAATTAGGGATATGAGTTTCGAATCTTCTTTCTTCCAATAGTTTAAATCAACTGGGCCTTTGTAAAGATTGAATGCTCTACAATGTATCACAAGTGTACTAATTCACTGATATGTCAAAATACAGTTGATAGTTTTAATAGCGCAATGTATACAAGCGTTAAGTATGATACACTATACACTCAACAAACGACTCTGATTTTCGGAACAAAGGTTTTATACAGCATCATTATACACTGACGATTTTTGCGGAAATCAATTCATTGCATTACAGAAAAGGCTCATTAATGTACAAAATGTCAGATAGTAAAAGGCAAATTAAGACCCCCCCCCCCCCCCCCCTCGCACACCCAGTTAAACGGGTGATGTAAGCTTACATAGAAAATAAAATGACATTTTAATGTGTCACGTGCTATATTAATTATTATTTTTCTGTTATGAATATGTTGACAGATAAATAATAACATGCAGCCCAATCTTTAACATCTGGAAACACGTGTTAGGTTATAATATTCGTAGATGTAATCCTGATATTTTGTCTATTTGTCGATAATACCGGCATAGACGTATTAATCAAATGCATCATTTTACCTCATATAGAAGCATAGCATATCGGCTGCATTTCCGGATGGATTCTCCATTCTCCATTACTCGATGTCCGGCTCACCCCACACCATTCAACAGCAGACCGCCAGACAAACGTATAATCATCCATACTTATTTTATGAATTTTATGAATAATCCTTTACTGAAATACATTTATGACCGAAATACGAACAAACCCAAATAGCTTTTAAATATGAAAAAGCAATCGAGATACCCACCTAATAATAGTAATAACTTAAAAGACAAAATACATTTTTTAAGGATACTTAACGGCCTTTGCTGTTCTTGCTTTGTTTTGACAAGAACCTGTAGAAATAAATCAATAAAACAATACAAAGGATCGACAAGTTTTCTCCATAGCTGAACGCTACAGGTTTAGCCAAATTGTCATCTACACATCTTTATAATTAAGGAATAGCACATTGATTTGTAAAGGAATCTTCTCCGAATTGTCGCGTAATAAAAGGGCTTCTTTGGTTAACGGATCTGGCAATTCATTGTCTGAAGTACCGCTTGTATATGTATGATACTTGAAGGAGTTAATACAACTGCATGCCTGCCTATAGTTATTGCCTTAGTGTTTAAACAATATTAATACGATACAATAGTGTGGTTCACAATGGGCCAATACTGATTTGACGCAATGATTACAGTCATCCATGCCTGACACACATAAAAAGAAATGTCCTCAAATGAATGTCCTAATTGACTTTATTTAACATGTTTCTGTTTCCCGAATCGCTGTGGGTTTTTTGTAAAAGAAGTAACGATTAAGTTCAATAAAAGTCATTAATTGGTTTCATGTTGTCAATGTTACTGCGTTGCTATTGAATTTCCTAAATCCTGACCATAGAAATTCTGTCACTTCTATTTTATCACTTCAATTATCTCTTTGGAAATCTAGACAGCAGTCCTTAAACTTCACCACATTTTTCGACTTGATTATTTTCGATCGATACATTGTGCTGATTCTTGTCAACAAAATCTTATTTCTAGGTTTAGCCACATTACTTGTAGAAGGCTGGAACTGACACAAGTTCTCAAAAGTGGAACTACTTGAAAGTAAATCCAATCATAACTGTCTTTACTACCTACATTTATCATCGCTAAATGAGTTTTAAGAATAACATTGTGAATGTGTGGGCGGTAGATTTTTAGATTTTTTGTTTTTGTTTTTACAAATACTGTCATATTTCATTTGAGATGTGACCAATAACAAGCCCTGACAATAGATTCCGTTGAAGATATAATAGTATGACGGATGGGGATATAGACGAATGAACTAAACAATTTTCAGACCATATCATTCACAGTAGTTCACAAAGAATTTGTGATAGTAGTCAGTTTTTTTTTTTACATTTCTATACAGATCTTTAGTTATCTGTTGAGGCAAATCTATGTTTTTTATTTAAAGTTTAAAGATGAGGTGTAGAGGAGAATGGAATTGGATCAACGATGTATGACCATTTACAACTCCCACTCGACGAATCGGTACAAATGCCGCTACAGATTCATTTCAACAACACATAGCTAAGCCAATAAGCCATATCTATGTTAAGAGTGAATTTGTACTTTGTACATTGACAAAGAAAAACTGATAAACTGGTTTGCCTTTTTTATTGTAAAATGTGCCGAAACCGAATAAATTTCAAAGCTTTTCAGGGGTCTCATGGTGAATCGTTACAGTTCTGGATGACTCATGACATTCGGAACAAATTGTGAAGAGTAGTGAAAGGTTCGTACATTTATCAGACAATTTTCTTCCTACAGTTATTTATGTCTTCCGTGCGTTAGGTAGATATGATTTATTAAAGTCTATATGCAACGCGTATACTCCAGTGGATAATTTTTGTCGCTTCACGACAACGAGCTACTAAGAAACGTCAAGAATTTAACTATATTTCGTTTCATTTACGAACAATTCGGGATAAGGGGTTCGAATCTTCTTTCTGCCACTTAGCTTAAGGCAACTTGGCCTTTGTAAAGATACAATGCTCTACAATGTTGCATAAGTACTGAATACTTACTTACTGATCGATACACTGAAATGTCAAAACACAGTTGATAGTTTTAATACCATAATGTATACAGACGTTAAGTATGATACATAACACAATTAACAAACAACTCGTACTCTCTTATACAGCATCATTATACACTGACGATTTTTGGGCAAACTTTGCATTATAGAAAAGATTTATTAATGTACAAATTGGCAGAGATTGTAAAAGGCATATTAAGAAAAGACCCCCCCCCTCCCCCCCCCCCACCCCATCCTGGTCAAACGGATGATGTAAGCTTAAAGGGAAAAAATAAGTGACATTTTAATGTGTCACGTGCTTTATCAATTTTTTTTTTTTTCCTTTACAGAATATGTGAAAGATGAATAATATCATCGTGCAACCTATTTGTTATGTTTGGAAACACGTGTCGTGTACGGTTATAATATTCGTTGATGTAATCCTCATAATACCAAAAATACATGGTCTGTTAGTCGATAATACTAGCATGGACGTATTTCTCTAATGCGTTATTTTACCTGTCATAGGAGCATCTGATATCTGCTGCATTTCCGGATGTCCGGCTGACTCATCAGCATTGAGCAGTAGACCGTGAGCCAAACGTGCAATCATCTATTCTTATTTTATGAACATAATCCGTTACAGAAATACATTTATTACCGAAATACGTACAAACCTACATATCGTTGAATATATAAAAATGCAATCGAGACCCACACCTAATAATAGTAATTGCTTGAAAGATTTTTTTATATTTTTTTTATAACCCATAGAAATAAATCAATAAAATAATACAATGGATCAAAAGTGTTTTCTCCATAGCTTTACTCTACTGGTTTGGCCAAATAGAACATTGATTTGTAAAGGAATCATCTCCCACTTGTACCGTAATAAAAGGGCTTCTCTGACTGGGGGATCTTCCAATTCATTTTCTGAAGTACCGCTTGTATATGTATGATACTTGAAGGAGTTAATACAACTGCATGACTGCCTACAGTTATTGCCATTGTGTTTCAACAATATTAATACGATACAGTTCTGTCGTTCACAATGAGCCAATACTGATTTGACGCAATGATTACAATCATCCATGTCTGACACACATAAAATAAACGTCCTCACAAGGATGTCCTAATTGACTTTATTTAACATGCTTCTGTTCCCCGAATCGCTGTGGGTTTTTTTTTAAAAGAAGTAGTGATTAAGTTCAATGAAAGTCATTAACTGGTTTGATGTTGTCAATGTTACTTCGTTGCTATTGAATGCCGTAAATCCTGACCATAAAAATTCTGTCACTTCTATTTTATCACTTCAATTATCTCTTTGGAAATCTAGACAGCAGTCCCTAAACTTCACCACAAGTTTCGTGGACTTGACTTGATTATTTTCGACACACTTTGCTGATTCTTGTCAACAAAATCTTATTTCTAGGTAGAGGTTTAGCCATTTTACTTGTAGAAGGCTGGAACTGACACAAGTTCTCAAAGTGGATCTACTTGAAAGTGAATCCATTTTCAATAATATGTATAGAGAGAAAAGTGACTTAACGGTAAAGATGACCAGATTAACAAATGAAGACTTCCCGACATTAAAAGCAGAGGTCTCGAGAGAAATCAAGCTTAACTATCTATGTATGGAGTACTTTATGGCGAAGATATTTCGTTTAACTATAAAAAATTCGTTTAGCTTTTCGATGCAGACGGGCTGTACATAAGGCACGGAAATAAGACGGCGCAGTTTAAATCAAATGTTGGAGCCTGAAGATGTTTGAAAAGAAATATCATAACAAATACAGGTGGCTGTTGTGCAATAGAGCGTCTCTAATAGGATGGGTAACCAGACTTTTGCGTGTATGATGCCAATAAAAATCAAGCACATAGGGCTAAGCCAGAACAAAACTAAGCCGCGAAATTTGACATGGTATCTCTTTAGCAGTCTATCATTTAGAGATATCCTTTGTTTGGATGATGGTCATCCTGTCGTAGGTCGATGTAAACAGTGTTTCTGCCTAGGATAAGTTAACAGTGTTTTAATTCACAGTCTGGAGTTGTACTGCCCACCTAATAGACATCTGCTACCAGTCATCAAAACTACACATATTTTTATGTATAGCCCTGATATTTCTTCGTGGATGCTTATCAGTTGTAGTATGACAGGATAGAATCATAGAAGTGGTATGTTTAAAGAAGGCCGATGTTAAAGAAAACAAATTAGCAGATTCAGTATTTACAGTTATACAGAAATGTCTGTGTATGTTCAACAATTCTGCAATGAAGGTTTGGCAAGTGTCACCTTACCGTCTCCTGGCTCCAAAACAATACGAGTGTCTCTTAAATGATTAAGAGAAAGAGAAACTATGTTGAAGTTAATTATCAACCGACACGCCCGATATAATAAACAGTGGTGTTTTTATGACTTGATTTGTGATCTATGATCGTGTGCGAAACCAAATGCAGCTAACACACTAAATAAAACTCTTAATACAAATAGGTAAGGTTTATACCATAACAATAATTTTATTTTATGAAAACAATTTTTTAATTTTATTAACTATCCCGCTCTTTTGAATGGTTTAAGGAAAAAACGACTGGATTCTTAGCGTCGCGTGGGTAATCCCTTTTAAACCTTCACTTTGGCAATACTCATGGTATTCAAGCTTTCCTCTATGCATACATACGTTTAATATTATTATACATTACACAATCAAGAAACGACTCATGTGGAACATAGTTTTTATACAGCATCACTATACACTGACAATATCTCCGGAAACCAATACATTACATTACAGAAAAGGTTTATTAAGTATAAAATGTCAGAGATAGTAAAGGGCAATTTAAAAAGAGAAACCTCCCACAGTTAAATGGACCATGAAAGCTTTAAAAAATAAAAATACGGAATGAGGTAAATCAATGATGTTAAAAATAAAATGACATTAAATGTCACAGCGTTTAATTAATTTTTTTCAAAGAATATGTTGACGAATAATTACATAATCGCGCAGACCTAAATGTATATTTTATATCTAGAAACACGAGTCGTGTTAGGTTATAATATTTGTAGAAGCTATGCCGATAATACAATTATTTATGGTTTATTAGTCGATAATAACGACATGGACGTATTACCCTATTACATAATTATACCCTGGACGGCTACAGCATTTCCGGATGGATTCTCCGTTCTCCATCACTTGATATCCGGCTCCCCCTGTGCCATTAAAGAGCAGTCCTTCAGACAAACGTGGAATCGTCCATGCTTATCTCATGGACATAATCCCTTACTGAATCATATTAATCACCAAAATACGCTTTGAAAATACAAACTCAAATAGCTTTTCAAATATAAAAATGTTATTGAGATACCCACCTAAAAATATTAATCTGTGTAAAGACCGGATATATTGTTTAACGATATATACTATATAGATTTTTGCTGTGATATTAGAACTGGTAGAAAAATAAACACTCAGACAAGCAACCTAACAATCGATCAAACATCTTCTCCGTATCTGGACTCTGGGTTTAGCCTAAATTGGCATCTATACATCTTTATAATTAAGAAATAGAACATTGATTTGTTAAGGAACCATCACCGAATTTTGACTAAAAAATGGCTTCTTCGGCAAACCTAACTGCCAATTCATTGTCTGAAATGCCGCTTGTGTATATGTATGATACTTAAAGGTTTTAATATAAGTACACGACTACAACCAGTGATAGCCGTTGTGTTTATACAATATTATAACGATATTGTTTTTATACACACCATAGCCTAATAAATGACTTGACACAATGCTTGTAGCCATCTGTGGTTCACACACATTTAAAGAAATGTCCCGATAAGAATGTTCTTATAGATTTTATTTAATATGTCTCAGTTTCTCGAATCGTTTGCGGGTTTCTAGCGAAAGAAGTAGCGATTAAGTTCAATAACAGTTATTCACTGGTTTGATATTGTCAATGTTACTTCGTTTATATTGAATGCCCTAAATCCTGAACATAGAAAATTCTGTAACTTCTATTCTATCAGTTCAATTATCTCTTTGGGAATCCCGACAGCATTCCTGAAACTTCACCACACGTTTCGTGGACTTGAGTATTGTCGATTAATACACTTGGCAGAATCCAATGCACTGTTTAGGGGTTTAAGCTTGAGCCAGAGGTCTTAGTTAGTTTTTTAAGACCTCTCTCGTCATTTTGACACCTAGTCAAAACCCGAGCTGCTGCAGGCGTCGAGGGTTTTGACGAGGTGTCAAACTGACGACAGAGGTCTTAAAAAATAGAAAAACAGCTCTCCTGCGGACCCTAAAGTGGCTCTTCCTAATTTCGACCTTGTATGCAGTAAACTGTCAACAACCAATCAAAAGTTGCAACCCCTGGCATCGCGTGCTGCCTTCACAACGCCATCACTCAACTGAGAGTAAAACAGCGAAAAACGCCTTCCAAAACAATTTTAATGATATTATGGATGCCATTATTAATAGCGATTGTGAAGTAAACATGTTTTCTACATTGTTCGTGGCAACTAATTTACTATTTGCGCTATTTATTTTATAAATTATAAAAACTAAATTAAATGTGGAGGCGGCCATGTTTGATTTTTTTATTATCGGAAATTTGGTACATGGACAATCGTAAGCTGGGATGTAATGTGTGTTTATCCCCTTGGGAATTAAAATTATCACAACACAACAAGTTTGTTTACGGAATAAAGGATTTATTAATTTAAAGAGTTTAATCTGTTTTTGTCTTCGAGATGGATTTTAACTATTTATATGCTCATGCAGTGCGAGTCTGTGAAGGGAGGGAGTCGGAACTGCGATAAACAAAGTGGCCATTGTTGTCTCATAAAGAGCGCTGAGCTGTGTTCCTTGTTATGTATTTTTGCGCACTGCACGTAACCCGTAGACGAACTTGGTCACCCCGATCTACTTTTGAATCATTTTGATGATCGAGAGTATCCTTAAATCTAGCGCTTTAAAGAGAGTAATTTTAAAAACAAAAATAATTTTCACAAATTGCAGACTTCTATGTATTTCTTTAAAGATCTGTCTTTCTAAACGTATATTTTGTATGGCCATTTGACAGCTAAAATCAAAGTCATTATTAAAATTGTGAGGCAAAAGATTGTCTATATAATATGGGTTTGAAAAATGAATCATTCTGAAATACAGTGATCTTCATAAACTCCGTTAATATCTCCAGATGTACGACTGACAGACAGTAAAAGGAATTGCGACATAACTGAGTTTATTGCCTACATTTGTCATCGCTAGATGAGTTTTAAGAATGACATTTTTATGACATTGTACATGTGTTGGCGGTTGGATTTTTTTGTTTACAAAATTAGTAATTGATCCTATGAGATGTCATCGATGTCTAGCCAAAACAATCGATTCTGTTGAAAAAAAAAAAATAGTATGACAGACGAGGATATAGACGAATGAAGTAATTGATTTTAAGACGATATGATACACAGTCTTTCATAAAGAATTTGCGAGAGTAGGCAGTTTAATTTGACATTTCTTTACAGATTGTTAGTTATCTGTCGATGGAAATCTACGTTTGTTTGTTGAAACTTTAAAGATAAGTTGCAGAGGAGGATCGAATTGGTTTGGCGATATATGTCCATTAACTCAACTCCCACTCGGAGAATTGGTAAAAAATAATCCTCAACAGATACATTTCAACAACACATCGCTAAGCCAATAAACTCTATCCGTTTTTAGAGAGTAAATTATTAGTTTATGTTAAACATTTATCACTCTATTGTGATGGTCACAACAAACAAAAAAGGCCCACAACACTACAGGATTGTACCGATGATGTTACAACAATTGATATCAGAAGGGATCCTTTGGAAGTGTACACACGGTATTTGAACGTTTTATTCGTTGGATTTTATCCATTAACAGAAAATGAATAATCATTACACGAGAAGGATGTATGTAAACAAAGATGCGCTACATACATTTTTAAATAGTTCAATAAAAGCTGAATAAACTCCTAACATATCGCACTGCATTATTGGAGGCGGTGCCTCCGTCCGGCCACCAAGCGTTTGTCTTGATGGTTCCAACAAGTGCCAGGTGTAAACCAAAAAATCTATTAAGCACACGGTGGTGACTTGGCAGTCACATTCACCATCGGCTTGAGTGGAATAATTTGCCATTGCCAATTCGCCATTCTTTTCTATGGCCATAAAGTAGGCCACAAGTCCTCAATATAAGGAATTTCTTTTCTAAATCAGAATTGAAAACTGTTTTAACTCGCTGTATACATAGACGGTTTAATATCATGTATTGAATCTTTTTAAAAAAATCCAGCAACTATACAAGAGTACAAATGAATGTTGTATGCAGTGGTATTGTTATCCATAATACTATCCCAGAATACAAAACTTTGGGCGTAAAACGGCCGTTGAGTCCGATACTTCGTTTACGCGTATGGACTGAGCTGTAGTTCCCGTGCCGGGGCTCGATCTACTAGTCATCAACACGACATAAAACGTCATTTATAGCCCCAATATTTCATCGTTGATGCTATATCATTTGTAGAGTGACAGGAAACAATCAAAGCCGCGGTATTATGTAAATGAATGATGGCAGTGTCTAGGATTAAAGAAAACAAGGCAGACTGTTTACAGTATTTACAGTTATAGAAATGTCTGTGTGTTTTAGCCATGCTGTAATGAAGGTTTGGTAAGTGTCGCTTTACCCTCTCCAAGCTACAAAGCAATAGTTAAATAATTAAGAGAGAGGGACAACACGTTGAAGTTAATGTATTAACGTGTCACACCCGTTGTAATGAACACTGGTGTCTTTATGACTGTTTCCCGAATCGCTGTGGGTTTATTGTGAAAGAAGTAACGATTAATTTCAATAAAAGTCATTAACTAGTTTGATGTTGTCAATGTTATTCAATTTATATTGAATGTCCTAAATCCTGACCATAGATATTCTGTCACTTCTATTTTATCAGCCCCTTGAGGGAGCGGGTGGGCCATGGCCCTGCAGAATACTCTCTCGATTTCCTCAGTCGATCGTAAGAGGCGAGAAAAGAGGTTGTTTTCTGTTGCCCTGGTGGTCTCAGAGCTAAAGGGTAATGGGAAGCAGATTTGTCTGTGATGTTCTGTATTTGTGCCCGTCGTCATATAAGTGAAATACCCTTGAGTACGACGTTAAACACAAATCAAGCAAACAAACAAACAAATTCTTTTTTTATCACTTCAATTATCACTTTGAAAATCTAGAAAGAAGTCCCTAAACTTCCCCACATGTTTGGTGGACTTGATTATTTTCGATCAATACACAATACACATAATATCAATGCACTGCTAGAAGAACGTGGTCGTCCCGATCTACTTTTAAATTTGTCAAATGATTCGACAGTATCCTTAAATCCAGCGCTTCCAAGAGAGTAATTTTAAAAACATATATTTATTTAAAAAATCGCAAAGGCTTTTCTGTATTTCTTTAAAGATCTGTTTTTTTCTAATAACGTATATTTTGTTTGGTTTTGCTTACATCAAAGTCATTATTCAAACTGTGAGGTAAACTGTTATCTATATAGTATGGGTTTGAAGAATGAATCATTCTGAAATACAGTGATCTTCCTAAACTTCGTTAATATCTCCAGATGTACGACTGACAGACAGTAAACTGAATTTCGACATGAATGAGTTTATTACCTACATTTGTCATCGCTAGATGAGTTTTAAGAATGACATTTTTATGACATTGTAAATGTGTGGGCGGGTTGATTTCTTTTTGTTTAGAAAAGCTGTCATATTTCATATGAGATGTGATCAAAACATGCCAGGGCAATCGATTCTGTTGAAAAAAATAATAGTATGACAGACAGGGATTTAGACGAATGAAGTAATTGATTTTAAGACGATATTATATACAGTATTTCACAAGGAATTTGTGAGAGTAGGCAGTCAGTTAATTTGACATTTCGTTACAGATATTTGGTTATCTGTTGATGAAAATCTATGTTAGTTCTATTGAAACTTTTAGGATTGGATGTAGAGGAGAATCGAATTGGATGGGCCATGTATGTCCATTAACTCAACTGCCACTCGGAGAAACAGTAAAAAAAATGCGCGGCAGATACATTTCAGTGTTAATAGTGATGGCTTAAAAAAACATTTACCACTCTTTTGTTTTGGTTTTACAAGTTGTCAGTTACCTTTTGTGACAACAATAAAAAAACCGCCAGGATACAACAAGATTGTGCAAATGAAGTTATAGCAACTGATATGAGAAGGGATCACCAAACTGCATGTAGGTCAACCATGATTGTTTGGAAGTGTGCACACGGCATCTGAACTTTTCATTCCTTGGGTTTTATCAATGAACAGAAAATGACCAACTAATACAAAGATGCGCTGCATGCATATATTTTAAAAACAATTAAAATCACGCTCTGCATTATTGTCGGCCTACCCTCCGTCGTTTATTTGTGATGCTATATGATTTATATCAAAACCGGGTTATATTTAAACGAAAAATAGAGTCTAGGGTAAAAGAAAACAAAGTGAACTGTATTCAGGATTTACAATGTGTGTGTTAAACCATGCTGTGATGAAGACTTACTCATCGTCACTTTACCGTTTCCAAACTAATCAAGTCCATTTCTGCGGTTCTGTATGCCAACAAACGACTCTTATTTGCGGAAATCGGTCTTAATAGAGCACAGAATACACAGAAAATTGTCCCGAAAGCAATTATATTGCATTACAGAAAAAGATCTATATTGCACAAAATGTCAGAGATAGTGAAAGGGAAATTAATAACAGAACACCCACACAGATAACTGGATGATGTAAGCGTCAACCTGAACACGTATACTCAAGGATGTAAAAATGAAAATGACATTAAATGTGCCAAGTGCTTTAATAATTTTTATTTTGTTTCAATACTATGCCGACTGACGAATTATAACTTAATCGCGCATTTATATGTGGGAAAACTTGTTGTGTAAGGTTATAATATTCGTACTTGTAATCCTGATAATACAATAATATATGGTTTATTAGTTTATGATATCGACAAGTACGTATTACTCCAATGTATAAGTATACCTCTCCTAGGAGCATCGGGTACATGCTGCATTTCCGGATGGATTCTCCATCACTTGATATTCGGCTCACCCTACACCATTTAACAACAAACCGTCAGACAAACGTGGCATTTCGATGGTTATCTCATGGATATCATACTTTACTGAAACATATTTATCAAACAAATATGACTTTTAACTACAAACCCCAACAGTTTGTCATAAGTTATCCTTCTTAAAAAAAACTAATCAGGTAAAATACCAAAATTATTGTTTTAAGATGCTGATCGAGATTTGCTGTAAAATTATAATCCAGTAAAAATACATAAATCAACAAATACACAAATAAGTCAAACAACCAAACAATAGATAAAAAACGTATTATCCACAGCTGCAAATTATTCGTTTAGGGCAAGTGTCTTAATCATAAATTTATAACTTATATAAATATCATTGCTTTGTGCAAGAACCTTAATTGAAATGTTATGTAATACAAGAACGTCTTTGTCTAGCTGTCTATCAATTCATTATCTAACATACCGCTTGTGTATGTATGATACCTGCAGAATTTAATAAACAACTACAGTGATAGCTTTTGTGTTTATAAAATATTTAAACGATACTGTTTTTATGGATCACAATGGGCCAACGATGACTTGACGCAATGACTACAGTCATCCGTGTCTGACACACATTTAACGAAATGTCCCTATAAGAATGTATTAATTGGATTATTTAACATGTCTCAATTTTCCGAATCGCTGTGGGTTTATTGTGAAAGAAGTAGCGATTAAGTTCAATAAAAGTCATGAATTGGTTTGATGTTCTCAATGTTACTTCGTTCATGTTGAATGTCCTAAATCCTGACCATAGAAATTCTGTCACTTCTATTTTATCATTTCAATTATCTCTTGGGAATTCTAGACAGCAGTCCTTAACTTCAACGCATGTTTCGTTGACTTGATTATTTTCGATCGATACACTCGGCAGATTCTTTTCAACAAAATGGTATTGCTAGGTATAGGTTTAGCCACTTTACTTGCGGAAGGCTGGAACCGACACAATTTCTCAAAAGTGGAACTGTTTGAAAGTGAATCCCTTTTCAATAATATGTATTGATAAAACGATGACTTGACGCAGTAGATGACCAGACCAACACACGAGGACTTTCCGCCATAGATAGCATAGGTCTCAAGAGAAATCAAGTCTAACTATTTATGTATGGAGAATATAAATGGATAAGATATCTTGTTTTACCGGGTAACAAAATTCGTTGATTTTCCTATTCGTCATGCGTGTATATCTTAACTGCGATATATTGGTCTGGCTCCTCGTGTGAAATATGACTGTAATGCTATTAGTAAGAATCACAACGGCTCACATATGTACGATGACACCTTCAGTGATAGCAAATGCCGAAAGAAAATACAATTTAGTAAACTTGTTCTACTATGTCTCAGTCGTACATGTGGACATTTTAGAGAGATAGTTGTATGTCAAAATAAGGTGTTCTCAAACCCAGGTTTCATCAACACAGCGATTTAACCCAGTCAAATACTCTGGCAAAAATATATGTCATTTTGACTACGGCTTTAATAGAAAATTCGATATTGTAAATTAAACATATGTTTTTCGATTATTATCGGTATAATCTTCCATTTTAAGGATACTGCAGGTCATAACACAATACAAAAATTGAGTATGCCTATGAATGATTGCTCGCCAAAACGGAAAACCTCGACATTGATATTATAAATAATTGTAAATAGCTATATCTGCCATCAAAATGTCAAAGATACTAAAACCACAGTATAATCTACATTAAAAGTATTCCGGTCTCCGAAAATATACTATCCTGTACTTATACAATGTTTTGCCCTGTTGCCCAACAGTTCTATTTACCGTGCATTTACACCCAAGACACCAAAGCTACAAGATTTGTTGCGGTTGAGGGATGACCCTAAACTCTTTCGCATTGTTGTCGTTCGAAGAACTGCACTTCCCAATAACATACAAAAAAGTCTGTCAATGATAATCTAGTTTAAATTCAAATGTTATTAAGGAAAATGGAACATTTTAATAACAAAACATAGAATCATTTTGCACTGATAACCTCGTTGGAAACATCATTTATAATCAGAACACCCATGTTATAAGAACAAACACACTTTCCATGTACTATCTGAGTCAAACAAAAAAGTGTATGTTCTAGGCCATATTGCATTACCATTATAAATAGAATAAACAGGTGAATAGTCCAGACTACATGGTAAGCAGGACACACAATTATGGTTCGGTTTATCCATTGTCTATTGATATATTAAGGCCACCATTACATAGAATGGAGAAGGTTGGCCTCTACATGAATTGTGCAGTGAAGTTTTCTGTGTTACATATAGAATAATCAGATCACATAAATCACCTACACCAAAATATTAATGTACATTTGTAGTGTCAACAATCGAGGGGGTAGTGAAGTCCAGTAATGTCACTCTTCGTATTGGGAACAATTTGTTAATCCAGCTTTGCCTTAAATCTTGTGCTTTTCAGTTCATTTATGTTATAACAAGCACTAGGAGACGGTGTATAACAAATGAAGTTGATTTGCCATAATGGTTGTTTTTACCTAAGGGTATTTCACTTTATATATGATGAGTGTACATTCGATGTAGATGTGGCCGCCCCATAACGAAATCTTGAAGAATCCAACCATCATCCAAGGCTCCACTAAAATTAAAACTTTAAGATAGTTAAACAACAAGAGCACTTTATTGTTGGTCTTCTTCTCTGATTAAGAACCACAAGATGGGTTCTGGTTAACTATGCACCTAAAGATAAAAAAAACAGATTATTCCTTAAGTTTATTTTGTTAAGTATTGAACAGTTTTATCACAGCAAAGACATATGGTTGGGCGTTTCTATATGTAAGATGGTGAGCTTTGTTCTGAGATTACTTATTATTGTTTATCTTTTCACCCATTTATGTATTATCAATATACTACCCATGGCTATATACGAATGTTTATGTTGAATATTTACATTTTGATTTTGACGTTAACATTATTAAATTGTTTTTA
>JARFOD010020533.1:0-10997 GCA_031763545.1 Mopalia muscosa
AGAAACACTATAGGGTATATCCTGTAAACAAATACATGTAAGTCAAGTGTAAACTAGTTGTAGGCCAAATTTAACATATGTCAATTTACTTGATGACAAGAAATCTATAGGCCTACTTCCGAAGCAGTCAAAACATATTAAGTACAAACAGATGTTTCTCAAATACTGTCATTCAAATTGCCAATTGATTTGATCATGGCGACACATCGTTGAAACAAATAAAGATCCATGACAAACAATATAATACACTTCTCGCGTAGATTAATAAGAAGTTCGGGATTTTGACAACCGTATGTATAAAGACTGGTTTAATGTGGTAAATAGACACAAAAAAAAGCCAACCAAAAACGCAATACCTTCATTTCGTTAACAATTAAACTATTTTATCCCCATGAACATGTCGTTCTTGTATGTCGATTTCAGCAGTTGCATGTAGGTCAACACTAATCAGTAGATCATAACGTCGATTTACTTGAGCATAGTTTGTCGCCATATTTAAGTTCATTTTACATATATAATGCTTCTTCTCGCAACTTTGTCTGTATTCATATATATAAATGATTTGTGCTAGTCTCTGTGGTAAAATAAATAAACAAAAAATAAATAAATAAAACGAAATCCACACCAATCTATTCGTCCGAAACATAAATTTTCATCCACATCTGAAATTTTATGTGACTATGGCCCCCCTCCCCCTCGCTTCAACTACCTATCACATACAGTAAGGAGAAGGAAACAATATTGCTTAAGAACACATTCTATATTTAGAGAAATTTGAACATAACATGAATGACCCAAGATAAAATATAACTTTTTAACAACTACTTATAGTCCCAACACAAATAATCACGTCTTAATCTGCACACTTACATCAGTTAACAGAAAGACATATCAAAGTAAACGAAAAAGCAGCAGCAAGAAAACCCGGATACAAAGGTATCAACTGTATGTCTGGCCCAGAAGGAGTTAAAGTGGGTCACACATCCACAGACTCGTAAGACAAGGTTAACACATTTCACACGATAAAGTTACAAACGTCTGGTACTTTTCTCTAATGAACTGTTCACTTAAATTTAAAACAGTATAGTTCTTTTCAAATTTGAATTGTGCCTCCCAATAGTGGATAGATGTACACTTTGTCATTGACAGTCTCACAATAGACTATAATTTCATCGGTTTTTGATCCGGTTATCAGAGAGAGTCGATCACACGTATAAAACTGCCATAAGATAAATTAGAAGGAGCAGCTGACAATTAAAGGTCGCGTTACTTCCTTATATATTCACAACTCGATAAAATATTGATAGAATTTTCAGATATCGTGACAGCTGAATCTGTATAAATTCCTTCGCCTATATATTTTGTGAATTAGTCCGGTTTAATAACACCCTATTGTAAAAGATTGACATTTCTGTATACAGACTGTTTACTCGATTAGGAGCTTGTGCAGTTGGCCGACTTAAGGTTATTTCACTTATATAACGGGATGGCAGATAATTGAATAACGAAAACCACCTTGGCAGTAGATTATCACAGTTTGCACAACATGGGACAATTAAAACAAAGTCAGGACATGCCAGTGTAATAAATGACAACCTAGACATAAAAATGTGTTGTTGGTTCCTTAACAAAAACAGAAACTAAGGCAAATATAAAATTTTGACCAAAGCTCACAATACTCAAAAATGTGTTGGTCATTAGTTTTCAGTTCCTTTACAAAGGGATAAACTCTTTAATTAAGGCATAATCTCTACGTTTTAGACCAAAGCACAAGGAAAATTGAGAAAAAAAAAGTGAATTACCTCAGAAGAGAGCTCAAGGACCACCTACTATATATGTAGATATGAAACACTCTCTGATAAATCTTGTATGGCTAATGTATTAGATAATGTCAGCTGAACTCTAAAGGTGAATTGGATATTCTAAAAATATCAAGGAAAAGAAATAACTCTAAATCACACCATCTGTCTGAAGGTCAGAGATTATTTTAGTCGGTATTTTTAGTCATAGAGAATAAATCTATGCCGTAATGTGCCTAATGATTAGACACAAAAATGGGAATTCCACCTTCTGTCAACATACTATAACTCATATTTGGGTTTCTTTGAAGAGCTACACTTCTCGAGACCATTCTTAACATGGTTTACTAGGCCGATTGGTAAAGTAATCTATCCTGACATCACCGGCAAAAACAATTACAGGACAAGCACAGAAGGTAAGACGTTGTGTTATAAGATAAACTTTACCAACATGCAGTTTATGCTGACTTCTGATGTGATGTGAACTCAGAGAGTCCCGGGGATACAGGCAACTCTCAGTAGCCTTTTTGTGGAAAACTGTCCAAGGCAGGGAGTTATAGCTGTCTCCTTTGATTTTGTCATGGAGCGATTGAAAACGATTTCCATCGGAGTTGACAGTATGTCCTTAAGTCACCTATATTTTGACACATGGACGACAATAAGGACAGAAGGAAGGTGAGATGATATTCCATTCTATATTGGGATGAGGATAAACCAGTTCTGACACATAATAACCCAGATAAACTGCAAGAAATTTTTTTTAGCCAAACTCAGAATTATTATGATATTTACAATATCATAATACCATAAAATGGAGGCGAGAAATCTGTAATATCATCTTGAGTGACAACATCCTCTGGGTAAAAGATATTTCCTCCGCAGGCAGCGTATTAATTTTGAACTATTTTTACAACACTGTAATTCTTTCTAATCAGATTGTGCCCCAGATCCGAGTCTCGCTTTGTCTCCTCCTTCAGGAACGCTGATTCTGGCAATTTTGTAAATTCTAATTGTGGTGATTGTCCCATTTTAACCAAGACTATTTCAGAACTCGGGCACTAAAATTCCTGCTATACACTTTATTAATTAATGCACTTATTTATCTACAAAAAAATAAACATGCCCGAATGGTACTCATCCGACATCGTTTCCGACATCAGTATTAAAATACTGGAAGAACCAGTGTGTGATGTTTATATGCTGGGTGGTGACGGTCAACGCGAAAAAACCCTGCAACGATCAAATGGCACAGGTATATCATAAAGAGAAAATAAAATAAATAGAATATGTCGCCACTTTACCTAGATTTAGTGTAGAGAAATAAAGTTTTTCCTATACCTCCATCAGAATTTGAACTCAGATATATGGCTTGAAACTTTGTATACATTTAGTTATTTCACATTTATATAATCGGAGTTATCTCTTTATTGTGGATTTTTATAAAATTATAGTTTATTAAACATATATATTGGTCCAGATATAAATTCAAAGTGATGAACTGTGTTATTCACCAGTGGATGTAACGTGGAATTCCAGCTTAATGCGAGGTGGAATTCCGTTAAAAAGGAGAGTCAATGATCATAATGTGAACATTAATAAGGCTTTATATCTACATTATTGAGGCTTCGACACAAATCCTCTTTGTTGAAGGGAAGTTGTATTTTACCCAGGATTAACAACAAAGGAAGGATTTTTACTGATTTAAGTCAAAATCAATAGGGGAATGTCAAGAGATTATTTATTTGCTATTTACTACAGGAAAACCCTATAAGTAGAAATAATATCTACTCAGGCAGGATATATTAATCATGGAATAACATTGTATGTCTTTTTTATATGCAGCGTATGTAGAGAGGCTTTTGTAGATTGGACTGGGGATGTTCAATATTTCAGTTACTTTTCAATTACTTAATATTTAGTTCAACAAATGTTACTTTTCAGTACTAGTAAACCCGCTGTCTACCTTATGGAATAAAGTGTTCTGACGAATTGCTCAAATTGAACAAAGCATAATATTTGACTATTATATCAAAATGTCATTTAACAGCGCTTACAACCAGTGCTACAATACAAAATCCCCAAGAAAAATATAAAGTATATCAGATTAAGAGATATGTAACGTGACATATTTTCAACAATCATCACATACCAATTGGGCATTCAGAAAAAGTGAATGGTTTCTGATTATTAAGAACATTTTGAAGTCAACGATTTCGTGTTTGGTGTTGCCTAATATCGTAAGTACGTTAAAAATCAAATATAATATAGAACTGTGTCAACTCATCTTGGAGGATTGTTTTATTTTCAAGTTTATAAGCTAGTGACAAAGAAAGTTTTTTAGAAGGTTATTTTACTTTGCACAAAGGCCCAGGAAGAAGAAAAAGGATTGTTTGGCTATCAGCAGATAAACTTAAAAGTGATGGTTGTGTTTGGTATTAATGCCAAATGTCTTAAGTATAGGTTAAAAATCAAATATAATGTAGAACTGTGTCAACGTCACACTTCGGAAATTAGTTTTATTCTTAAGTTTACAAGCTGTTTGTAATGGAAGCTATGGTACTTACCACAAAGACCCAAGAAGAAGAAGGAGTGTAATCAAATGAAGGCTTAATAAGAGCGATGGTCTACACACAGCGTCAGGAAGCACTGATGGTTTCAAAATGCTGCACAGAAACATAGAGGTAAAGCCATACAATTAGAGGGAAAACACTGATGAGTAAAGGCCAAACAGCTCGAAGCCTAAACGTAGTCCACAGTCCAAAGTCACACCAATAATATGGCTTTATTCAATGGTTTGGAAACTAATACATTTGATTAAAGGTCAGAAAGCAAAAAAGCATCACAGAAGAAAATACTATAAATCCAATTGATCATTCCTAAAGGAACTAAGACAATATTTCAACTGCTCTTGGCTTTTATTAATCTTCCGGTAAATACCAGAAGAACAAGCTAAACAATGTTATTTTACACTGGAGAACAATACATTGAAAATATAAAAAAAACATGTACCATTTTATGGCCATGTTGGCATCACCTTTTTACTATTAGAATACATTCTTACAATGTAATCGCAATAGCTATCCCTAAAACATTTACGAGTTCAACAAACTATAGATACATTAAGTTAAGCAATTTTATCTTTGAATTAAGAATTGGGCCGAAATATGCAGAGTTTATATGTTATATGTTTATAATGCAGAGAACACTACATGCAGAGAACACTACAACAATATTTCACGGTAGACAACAAAATACCTGTTGAATCTGGGTCACCTTTCTCTAATCATCTGCCAAAATATGATGACTGCTCTTGGCTTGTTCTAGTCTTTTAATGAAGCCATTAAATGTCAATTGAACGTTTTCTTAAAATAGATAACATAAAAGTTTAGACGACATCTGTGATTATTTTCTTAACGTGCAAATTATATGTCACTGATAAGAGAAAGTACCATTCCGAGGATAAACGGACCTTCGGCCTCATTTGCAGCAAAATATGCCAGATTAAACAGTATGCGAAAAGAAAAGGTATGGTCATTTACAACAAAATGCATACTGAGAGAACATCAGGCCATAATAAGCTTCCAGAAACCACACACAGTCCATTCCTGTCTGTCCCTGCCTTCAGCGTTGTTGATACACAAGGCATGCCATTCGAAAATAGAATTGATTCTACTTCCCTCGTCGAGACAAACAGGAGAACCTGTAAACTTAACGCTCAAAATTTCTTAAAGTTACCTCATACACGATCCATATGTATTTTTGTTGGGTGTATCCCACCTTGGAAAGTCTTAATTATTTTTTTCAGGAAGATACAGTTTGACTTAACTTTAATCTAAGTGATGGGCACAAATTGGTTCATTTTGAGCCCAAGGGGTCTAGCAAGACCTTAAACATCATATTGAAATCATGTCGACTGGAAAAGAGAAACAAAAGGAACTAAAATTTAATTGATGTACTGGTAAATGTGAAACTTCTTCCTTGCCAGACATCTTGCAACTCTTATTGTACCCAGCTGTGATATTCATTGCTTGAATTTTTATTTCTTTGGATACCAGTTTGTGGTCAGATTTTTCCTAACCTATGCTGATCTTCGAGGTACATAGTTATCCACTATTATCTATACCATGGACAGGGTCATTAAATTGTCTCGAGATGTCTGCAGGTTACCCATAACAACTCAAGAGAAAGATATTTTCAGAAACTTGTCTCCCTGAGTTTCTCTAGAATATCAGATGACTCATTGGTTTTAATTTGTCGTTGAATGGGATTTATTTTTTACAATTTTAAGTGGGGCATTAGTTGCACTGTTAGCATGTTATATTTGTTTACGGTCATGGGAATACGTAAAAAGGAGCGCACGTTTAAACGAGGCCTACCTTTCATCAATATTCAGAGTTGTCTGTGTGTTATATTACGACACACACTAGTATCGTTACTGGTTATTATACTGTTGTATTGTTGCGCTATATAATGCTACCTTTTATTGCAGACATAGTTAATTGAAATTTAAATAAATCACACCTGAAAACAATACTCTAGTCGATTTATTAGGGTAGATTATATTTATCGATGGATAGAGTTATATGATTTGTCTATCAAGTAGCTATTGACTTATATGACACGTTATGGGTGCTAGGTCTCCATTGGGTACTTTATTACCAGATGATACTTGATCAGCGTATGGTTATGCCGTAACCTGGAAATAACGCAATTGATTTTCCTTGTTTCGATTAAAATCCTGTCATATAAGTTATTTTTATGCGTCCGGCTCTGTGGAAGTGTTTACTTGCCAAATGAGAAATAAGTAGTGCATTGAAGAGCTGGTGTTGAGTTACCTTTGATGTTAAAGTCAGGTGAATTGTCGTCATCCAAACGGCACTGTACCAAACATCCGCTCACCTTTCTTGAAACCTAATCGATCATAGCTCTTATCAACGATCGCTATTTGTACATTTGTCAGTAATTTGATGCCACAATGAGTTAAGGACTTGATTAGAAACAAGTACCCCTGGTTTTCAGTGACGTTTGTTCAATTGCTCAGCATAGCCTGCTGGTTGTGTTCCGTTGGCGGAGACTTTATCGATGTTAGACGTGATACCCAATCAAACAGTTAAATCTCCTGCCGAGAAGTGTCCGCTGATTGATCCGGTCGCCGGTGTGAAATGAGCTTTATGGAGTTTTCTATCTTCTACTTGATAACTTAGTGAAGCATATGACGTCTCCATAAAACTGTGTATTTCCTGAAACGGTAATTCAGATGCAAACTGATTCACTATGTGATAAATTCTAGACAATTTAACAGCAAGTGAAAAAATGTTCTCAAGCATCTATGCAATATTTCAAGAGAAAGAATCGCCCCAAACTTGTAAACAGCGTGTAGAGTCTTTTACAGAATGGCTCATGTTCAGTAAAAGAATGCTTGATGCCAAAACCTTTTTAGGAGGGTTCAAGTTGACGTTTTAATGGGCGAAACAGGTTGCATTGAATTGAATCCCTAGCAATTATCTAACTTGCTTTTGTCCACATATATTTTGTGTGTCCAATAATGAGCCTATCCACTTCACAGACGTAACCAGTCAGCATTTTATCAATACACCCAATAATGCAATTGTACTTGATTTTAGATACGTTTTATTGGTTATCTCCAAGTATTCTCATTTTGGTCTGTAGGGTATACTGAGACAGTGTATTTGTCTGTCAAGTAGATCAGTATCGCTCTCAGTAATATATAAACGTTGTTGAAGCAGCACTGGTTTTAATAGCAATCTTTGGTCTTGGTACTTTCAAACCAGATGGTACTTGATCAGGATATGGTTACGTTGTGACGTACCAATTATATCATTGCTTCTTTTATTTCTACATTAATCAGGTCACACATTGTGGTTTTTTGAAGAACGGCTATCAAATGTATTTGTATCACTATTATCAGGTGGATTGTTTTAAATACTTTAGAAAATAATGCAATTAAATACAGCAGTGTACAAAACACCTGTTTACCTTTCTTTAAAGCGCACCAATCAAAGCTCTTAACAACGGTAGCTTGTTTTATATCTGTTGGTTACATAATGACACAGGACGTTAAGGACTTGATTAGCGACAATTACATTGGGATTTTGTTCTGTCATTTTTATCCAATTGCCTCGAAATGTTTGCTGTTCATATTATGTTACTAGAGAATTTATCCCTATTCGATGCAATACATCATCAAGCTGTGAAATCGCCTGTAGTGAACTGTTTGCTGATTGATCCGGTCGTTGATGTAAATAACATTTTAGGACAATTATTGAAACTTAATGACAGCTTAATAAATCCATCCTTTTAGTTTCTCCATACATGATCCATGTCGTGTCCAAACAAAATGAACAACTAATGTATTGAATACATTTTTATGGCCAAGAAAGAAAGAGTTGGTTGCCTCCATGGAGATTCGAACCCGGGTCTCCTGCTAGCCGGGTACATTTTATATAGATGCATTTGCCATTAAACAATGTATGTACAAAATTTGAAAATCCTCGCCTTGAAAATGATTGAAGGATGAAATGGACAATGTTTTATAAAGATGGTTTAAACATTTCTTCCTGAACCGATGGGAACTATGTCAGTTTATTTTCAGACAGGCTTCCGGATGTTGTAATTGAGATGAACACTTTCGTACCAAAATACTCTTATTTACATTTGGGGCTGTTTGCTTTTTTAATATTGTCTGACTACTGAGATTAGATAAGTGAAAGTCGTTATGTGTTTTTTGTAGCTTTTAATACTAATAATCAGTTTTATGTACTAGCAGTTAACTTTTCAGGGCACTGACCTCTCTAAGAGTTGTGTCAAGTGAAGCTCTCAACAAATTGGACAGCCTGTATTTCTGTGGCATTTGACGCACTATGATTAAAACTGAACAACCTATTTTTATGTGGAGTGTAACGCACTATAGATTGAAAATGAACAGCCTGTTTTCCTGTGGCGTCTAACGCACTATAGATTGAAAATGAACAGCCTGTTTTTCTGTGGCGTCTAACGCACAGCCTGTTTTTCTGTGGCATCTATCACAGTGTAAATTGGGTAGCCTGTTTTTCTGTGACGTCTAACGCACTGGAAATTTGACAGCCTGGTTTTCTGTGGCGTCTAACGCACTATAGATTAAAAATGAACAGCCTAGTTTGCTCTAGCGTCTAACGCACTATAGACTAAAAGTAAAGAACCTATTTTTATGTGGCATCTAGCACAGTGTAAATTGAACAGTTTGTTTTTCCCTGACATCTAACACAGTGTACTGATGTCTACACTGTCACTGTCCAGCACACTGAAAATTGAACAACCTGTTTCTATGGCATCTGTAAATTGAACAGTCCATTTTTCGGTGACGTTTAGCACAATGTCAAATGAACTGCCTTTTTGTATGTGTTCTCTACACTGTTTATTGAGTAGCTTGTTTTTCTCTGGCGTCTAAAAGGCTGTTAATTTGATCATATGTTATTGTAGTCATTTAGGGGGTAAGTTTACTGATTTTCCTAAACTGAACCAAGTAAGCTACATGAGTTCTCATGCATTGTTTTCACCAAGAACCATGTCAGCTCAAACGCAGAGAATTTGTGTCCCAAAATTGTGTATATTCTAAATTATTTATCATTTTGTAAACGAAATCACGACAATTTCTATCAATATTTCATGGATTAATGAGTAAGGAAGTACATCCGCCTGTAAATACGATGATTTGTATAACTTTTATCTTTTGCGTTCCCTCAAATTTCCCTAATAACCAATCAAAACAAATTTCCCTAATAACCAATTTAAACAAATTTCCCTAATAACCAATCAAAACAAATTTCCCTAATAACCAATTTAAACAAATTTCCATGATCAAAACAAATTTCCCTTATAACCAATCAAAACAAATTTCCCCTATAACCAATCAAAACAAATTTCCCTAATAACCAATCAGAACAAATTTCCCTAATAACCAATCGAAACAAATTTCTCTTATAATAGCTTATCAAAACAAATTTCCATGATCAAAACAAATTTCCCTTATAACCAATCAAAACGAATTTCCCTTATAACCAATCAAAACAAATTTCCCCAATAACTAATCAAAACAAATTTCCCTAATAACTAATAAAAACAAATTTTCACAATAACCACTCAAAACAAATTTCCATAAAAACCACTTCAAGCAAATTTCCCTAATAACCACTCAAAACAAATTTCCCTAATAAGCAATCAAAACAAATTTCACAAATCAAAAATCAAAACAAATTTGCCTAATAACCAATCAAAACAAATTTCTAATGTAGGATCACCAATTTGTTGTTAGTTTAGGTGTATAGCGTACCATAGTTACCTAGATTCTTAGAAAAAAAGGTTCTTTGATATTAGAAGAACAGGCGAAATACTGTTGCTGTCATGGCTCCCTATAGAATGTTTATAAGAGATTTAGAAAATGTGGCATGCCTCATAACTTGTAAGAAATGTCTCAAATAATATATTGGTGAAAACAAAATTCTAGTCAGGATAGGGGCATTTTCCATTTCAGTTTTACTAGGCTGCAACTCATATCATTTTCTCTATTCCAGATTCGGTTAAAAAACATTATGAATTCATGCCGATTGAAGAAGAAAACCCACACTATTCCTACTGATGAGGAAACCCAACAGAAACGCTTATTGGGGTTTGTCTTGGAACGTGCTATCTTTTGGATATTAATTGAGAACCAGATAAAGAATATATAGGATTTAATGATTTTTTTATGTGAGATGAGATGAAATCAGTTTCATATCAATGTTTTCAAGCAGGCTGTCTTTCTGCCAAACTTTTCGGTGTTTTTTTTTAAGCAGGGTTTGATGGTTGTGAGTGACGGATAATGGTAAACCGAAAAAGGCTTCCGAGAGTGGTGAGAAAATCGAGTTGACTGGGAATGGCTTGTCTGTAAAACTAATAGCTTAGATCAGGTAATAAAACATGTGCCTGACGGGGGCAGCCATAAAAAGTTCACCATGTGTCAAACTCCATTAGCACTGCTAAGGTTTCAACAGGTCACCACGCATCTTACGGTATATTCACCTGATACTCCGCTTTAAAAGTTAATGATCGGGACATTATAGTCAATGACGTCGAGGGTGGCATCTGTCACATTTGGTGACTTGTTTGCCTACTCCAATGCCTGGATATGGCTATTGTATATACCTATAGTATTTTCTTCAT
>JARFOD010020544.1:0-10997 GCA_031763545.1 Mopalia muscosa
AAGAAATCATAAGTTCTTTTTTGTTTTTACTTCAGGTAATCTGTAATTTGAACTATCTATAGCTCTGTAATTATCTACTTTTATAGTATAGTTGTTTAGTTACCGTTTTTAAGTTTGCGCATCTGAGCAATTATTTATAGTTAAAAAGTCAAATATCCGGATCTAAAAATATCTCAAGAAGGTGAAATGGTACTTAATTGCAGAGTATATATTTATATTTGAAACATTGACCTTCCTCAACATCTGTGGCAAAGCTGTAGTTCCAGTGTAATTCCCTGTCTTTTTTGTTGTAGGGAGTGTTAATGTCTGACAAAGAATATTTGAAGAAATACGGCGACATGTTCCTGTAAGTTATGTTCGTGTTCTACAGCGGATGTATTGTTCGATTGATCAGTTTTCTATTATATTCCACACATTCATCCCTGCAGCATGCTTTTTGCATTCTGTCAGACTGCGTGCATGTTTCTATTCAACTTATTACCAAAATTAATTAGCCTTGTTCTGTGATTTACACGTCATCAGATTTCTGCAGTTTTAAGCTTCGAACATGTCGACCTTGCGATCCTCCTCCACTCATCTCAACTCAACTACCAGCATCTCTCTGCAACTGGCTGCAACTGAATTCACCCGATTCCGGTCGAAATGTTCGCTCTTACGACTGGCTACAACTAGTTGTAGTTGATCGCAAGCGATTTGAGCATGTTTCTGCAACTGGCTGTGATCGACAAAAACAAAACACATCACATGATGAATCACATGACCACTAAAATGGCTCATCTTGAATTTAATGACTGAAGAATGTTTGGATGTATTGTAGAGCAAGGAAATAATTATCCAATAGGGACACTTGTTGTAATGCGTTGTTGAAAAAACAATTTGTGTAAATATGGTATTTTTCTGACTGCGTTACATGGTAAGCCTTAACCATGCGGCAGATTTATAGCTGCACAATAGACATGTGCAGTTATTCCCAGTGGCACTTGATTGCAGTCGACCTGTTCCTAACCCGTTCTGTGATGTTCAGTTGCAGTGAATCTCAAGCGTTTTGTTAAATATCGACATATTCGTGGCGACAACGTCGACTGCGTCCAGTTGTCCTAAGTTGCAGTGGATCGCATGTCCATATGTCCTTAGCTTCTAGTGAAAAGGACTTCAACGAGAAATGTGTATTCCAAGTATAGTATCTCTGACAAAAACAACATTTGCAATTTAATTGCATTATAAAATTAATCCGTGATGTTCGAAACAGTATCCGGTTAACTTTAAAAATAATTTCAAAATTATGTCAGTATTTCATTTTTCTCAAACTCATTATAACGGATAACGTCAGTGACGTCAGATGTTGACACAGCGGCCGTTCTTGAGCTATAGGATAGGCCTACTAGACGTTATTGTGCCCCTTTATAACGAGATTATTTCAGATCTTTATAGCGTCACTACTGGGGAGAAACTCGGGTCTGATTTGAATCGGATTGTACACATGTATGTTTTATTTGTACTTAGAACCTGGTCTGGGAGAAAACCCATCATTAATGTGGCCAACACTGACGTCATCAAACAAGTCTGTATAAAGGATTTCTCAAACTTTACAAACCGTGTGGTAAGTGTTTAATCATAAATCTCTTTTAAAAAAATCAGGTAATTGTTGATAACCTTCTGAGTACCCAGTAAGTTTTTATTATATACCTCATAGACTGCCCGATAAGTATTTTAATGAGACTTAACAAACGGCGCGATATGTGTTTGGGTTTAAGTCTGAGCCATAGGTCATAGTGTTGTAGTAAAGACCTGTCGTCAGCTTGACAGTGTCAAACCCTCGACGCTTGCGGCCGATGTCGAGGGTTTAAACACTGTAGACAACTGGTAGGTTTTTATGGATTTTAATTACAAGGAATCAGCAGACAGCTACATCATATAACGTCATATTCAACAATAAAACAACAGAAGAGTTCCATAAAAGGGGAGATTATTGTCAGTGTGAGTATGCTTTAGTAAGAGTACATGCTACATAGCTCCCCCAAGCTCTGACATTGTAATAAATCTAAACATGTGGAGGGTCGTCTGGATCTAAATATGCAGGTTTTAGACGATCAATAGAATATATTCATGTCTATTACCCACACATACACATAATGCTTTGTTACCTGGCGAAATAACCGCAAATGGACCATCATAGGGACGCTGTAATGGGGTGCGGGGTGCGTCGTGTCTCAAAAATACATATTTCGCTGTTAAAAGATCAACAAGAACAAACGTCTAAGGGTCATTGTGTGACGATGTTGGTAATACTGGAAGCGTTTTAAGCTGGGCGTTTTTCACAAACTCGAGCCAGACCACGGCAATGTTGTAGACACAAACTCACAAGGAACAGTCAAAGGTTCACCATAGACTAACTCAGCAGAAGATGAACAAAGATCTTCTTTTGGAGCAGTACGGAGACCTAGTAATACCCATGGTAGTTGGTCAATCCAGTAAGTGTCAACAAAACGGCTTGAGGGAAGCTTTAAGTGTACGATAGAATTGCTCTAGTAGGCCATTAGATCGGGGATGGTATGAAGTAGTACGATGAAATTGGATGCCCAGGCTCTGTGAAACAACGGCCCATGGAGATGACGTAAATTGAGAATCGCGATCAGATGTCAAGTCCGTTTCTGGGGAACACTGAATGTCTCAGGCGGTGCATGTACATGCCTTTGGATTTTTGATGGCTGACCCACTACACACTCTTTAACCCATTAATTGGCCAGTTTACTCAAACCATGCCACAAAACTTTCTCTGATAATAACTTTTGAGTTGCCTTTTTACCAAAGTGCGCGAGGTTACGGATAACATCAAATACTTGATGCCGGTAGGTATCTGGCACAATAGGTCTAAGATTACCACTCAAAATGTCACAAAGCAGATCTGGGCCGTTAGGATAAACAGGCATTTTTGTATATTTGGACATCATTTTTGTCTATTTGGGCACCCGCCATTGCGTTGTAGTCTATACCGAGTGAGATATTACAGATTGAGGAACGAGACAGGCAATCAGCAACCACATTTTCTTTTCCAGGTAAATGTTGGATATCTGTAGTAAACTCTGATATAAACGACAGATGGCGCTGTTGTCTTGCTGACCAAAGGTCTGTAGGTTTAGAGATTGCATGGATAAGTGGCTTATGGTCAGTAAATGCGGTAAATTCTCGACCTTCCAGTAAATACCTGAAATGACGTATGGCTAAATACAATGCAAGCAACTCTCGATCAAATGTACTATATTTCAGTTCTGGTGCACGCAACTGTTTACTGAAGAAAGCTAGAGGCTGCCATGTACCGTTGACAAACTGTTCAATTACCGCCCCTACGCCACTGTCGGACGCGTCACTCGTTAGTGCAATCGGAACATTAATACTGGGGTGTGAAAGTAATGTTGCATTCGTGAGGGCTGATTTAGCGTTGTCAAATGCAGTTGACATCTCTGCTGTCCATGATAGTTTTTGAGATTTGTTTTTCACACTTGTTGAAGGATAGAGTGGGTGAAGTATATCAGCTGCGTTGGGTATGAAACGGTGATAAAAGTTTATCATACCGAGGAACTCCTGTAACGACTTAACGTTTTGTGGTTTAGGAAACTCGCGAACGGCGTCAACCTTTGATGGGAGTGGTACGGAACCCGCAGTGGATATGTGATGACCTAAAAAGTTTATAGAGTCAACTCCGAATGTACATTTCTCTAAGCGTATTATTAAGCCGAAGTCACTAAGACGCTGACAAACAAGCCTGATATCTATGGCATGTTGTTTGGCATTTGGGCTTGCAATTAAAATGTCATCGAGGTAAACAAACACACAATTCACGTTTTGGAAAACAGTATCCATCAACCGCTGAAATGTTTGTGCTGTATTATTAAGTCCAAATGGCATTCTCAAGTACTCCTACAGCCGAAATGGTGTGATTATAGCAGTCTTTGGAATGTCTGCACTAGCAACTGGTATTTGATGATATCCTCGTACTAAGTCAATGTTGGAAAATATTGTCTTATTAGCTAGGAGGGAAGAGAAGTCCTGAATATGAGGAAAAGGATAGCGGTCTGGCACAGTAACGCCATTTAGACGGCGATAATCCCCGCGTGGACGCCAGTCTGAATCTTGTTTTGCTACAATATATAACGGGGATGATCATGGATTATTTGATTTTCTGATGATCCCATATGCTTCATTTCCTCAAACTTCTTCTTGACCACTGCAAGTCATTCCGACGATGGACGACGTGCCATTACATTGGTTGGGGGGTCGGTGGTGCTTATATAATGCTGTACACCATGGTTGACTGTTGATGCAGAGAATGTTGGCTTTAAGATGCCGGGGAATTCAGTGAGAATTTTTCGGAATCGATTGCTGGTTGATTCTATAATTGCAAGGTGGGGACTAGTGCTATATTCTACATTACAAATTGTAGAAACGTATGAGTTGGTTTCGATTAAAGGCTGACCTTCTATATCCACCAACAGGTCGTGTTGGTGAAGAAAATCAGCGCCCAGCAGGGAACGGTTTACATCAACTGTGATTAAACGTGCCCTATAGACTCTGCTACCGAATCGCAGCGATGTCTTTAGTTCCCCATATGGGGTTATGGAGGTATCGTTCTCGGCTTGCAGAGGTGTGGAGGTTCCACCTGACCGCCGGTGGATGAATGACGCAGGTATGACCGATACCTGTACACAAGTGTCTACAACAAACCGACTGGTTAGTGTTATTATCGGTTACCATAAGTTGATGTAGGCGCGAACCAACGATTGTGCTTAGCGTTGGCCCTGATTCTCGTTTCCTTGGCTTTTGGAGAAATATTTGCAGTTGGGTGCACACTTTCTTGCTTTTTTACCAAGACGGTGGTGATACAAGCAAATATCAGAAGGTTGTGTGTTTGTCTTTGATGTGTTGCCATTGTGTGGTATATTGACTTCTTGTAGGCCTATGTGTGGACGACAAGTCAAATATATTTTGTCTGCTTCCTGAGCGAATGCCCGGCCGATAGTCACTGGTTATTGATGACACTAAAGTGGCGCGAACATAATCAGGTGATTGTCGAAGAAACAGATGCCTCAACAGGAAACATGGTGTGTGGACTCCCAACAGGTTGGCTTGGAATCGTCCAATCCAGGTAAGTTAAACAGCGCGGCGGCTCTTTCAGACTCGGACAGCTCATATACGCCAGTCAGAAACGTCTTAATGGCTGCGTATTTGTTGCTTTGTTGGTGGCGATGTTAGCAGTGATACCGCACGTGTGGCTGTTGCAGTGTTCAAAGCAGCCACTACGTACAAATACTTTGTATCTTCTTGGGCGATGTTACGGATGGCAAATTGAGCTTCGGCTTGAGCAAACCAAGCTGTTGGCGACGTTGTCCAAAAGGTTGGCAGCTTAACTGTGACCGAATCAACCATGATGACTTACAATAACGTTGTAAGTGTGGGGGTCACCAATGTAGACGACTGGTAGGTTGTTATGGGTTTTAATTACAAGGAATACGCATACAGCTACATCATATAATGTTATTTTCAACAACAACAACAAAACAACAGAAGAGTTCCATAAAAGGGGAGATAACTGTAAGTGTAAGTCTACTTAGTATGAGTACAGGCTGCAATGGATGCATTTGAAGACATCTGTAACAATACGGCGTATACACAAGCTTGGTCATTCAAGCGCAATGTTAATTGTTGCATACATATTAAAATAGCTCTTAGACTAACACGTACGTTAAGCATGTTTTCAGCCGACATGGGGTTTAAAAAAAATCAGTTTCAAGTACCAGGTTTATATGTACAAGTAATTGTTTGTTGTTGTTGTTGTTTCGCTTAAGACCGAAGCTAATGACCGTTATATCCACTACTCCAGTGCAGGCAATAGGGGATAACTACGACTAGATCATGTATAACCAGGCCTATCGTGTTTTCGAACAATGTCGTCAGTTCCGCTTTTTAAATTAACTAATTAACGAACTGTTAATTGGATTGCAAGTGCAATACAGATGGTTGTCTTTGAAAATATGCAAGAAAAATAATAAGTTTAGGTCGAAAACCAGTTGTCTTTCCTTAAGTTACCAAAAATACTGACTGACCATTCTTTTTGTTCATTATATGTCAGGTATCAATACAATAACGAATTTTGACATTTGGCATGTATAGATATCAGGAAGAAACGAACCCAGTAGATAAGATCTAATTACCGATTACATTGAATTGTCATTCGGCGCCATCGAAATATTAATTACTGACTTGAAATTTGAGGTATTGCCGGCAGAGGGCGTGATGAAAGCGTGTTTTCAACCAGGCTGGAATTTTTTACATTTGTATAACGTTTAACATCTTTTAGCGGCAAATGAACAACACAACAGAGATTGTGCCAACGAACACTTGCAAATCAAATTACCGTTCATTAATTGACAGTTATTACGTTTCGCAAAGCCAGTCCAATTGTGTTTCAGTCCAGTAGGCCTACTCTATATCAACTTTGCTTCCGACTTTTCAATTAGCGAAATCAATTTAAGTCGAAAGACAAATTACTATGATCTTTGGTCAGCCGGGTCAGCCATATCTATATCTGTACGTTTATTTTCAGCATCCGGCGGATCTGGCGGATTACTGTGTGTGTCTGCCATTGCTATCAAGAACTTCTCACAGAAACATGTCAGTAAAGTGATGGGCTTTTACCTGGGGTTGAGAGGTGTCGGTAAATTGTACTATTCCTTCCTGTTCGATGTCTATTTCCAGCGACAAGAATCTCTGGGTCCGTTTTTCTTGTTCATGGCTATTTCATTTGGTTGTGTATTTTTGGTTTGTTACTTTTTACACAGAGTTTCCGAAAGCGATGATTCGATTTCTGATTCATTGAATTTGCAAAATTATCGAAGCGTGTCCAATGAAAGCTCTACCGATAAAGAGGATGGCGTTGAGAACAAGGGTCAAGCACTTCATTTAAGGACTTTGTTCTGCTCTTCGTTCTTTTATTTTATGGGAGCAAGTTTCGTTTTATTTTTGGCAAGTTTAGCTACTTTTATGGATAACGTCACAGGAATAGCCGCTGCTGTGGGATCCCCAAATCCCCTTGATTTCGTGTATATATTAGCTGTGGTTCTTGTCTCGTCACGGCTTGTAATTAGTATACTTTATGATTTTGTTGGTTCCTTCACAGGCGGATTGGTTCTTCTGTTGATAGTGTGTGTATGTTTTGCTACATCAATGCTGATTAGTATATTTTGGTTAAATCCGTCTACAATTTATGCTGTGGTCATCTTGGCTTCCGTAGGATGTGGAGCCGGAGGCATGTTGCCAATAATCATGATGACAGTGGAATTTGGCAAGGATTATTATCCTCTTATAAGTGGTGTACTCAATCTGTTCTTTGCGCCCTTCGATTTGGGGGTGCATCTGGCCGTCGGAATTACATACGACAATTGTGCCCATTTAACAGGCACGAAAAAATTGTTTTCTCAGCAATGCTTCAGCCCAACCTTTCAAATCCTGGTTGTTTCCACCACTGTAGTGATACTACTTCAAATAGTAAACGCTGTTATGTATTATCGTGAACGGCGCAAGAAAATGATACCAGAACACAATCCGCAACAAAGTCTTACAACAAACGGGTCAATGGAATCAAGATGAGTCATACCCGCTATTTAGCTTACATTAGGTTTATTTACTATTGAGGTATAATCTTAATTATTCAACTGTGTACATATTTGCATGTTTCTTCTCCAAGTATAGTGGCGTCTGCATATAGCAAAGAGTCAATGGGAATTTATTTTAACTTTCCTAACAAAAAGATCAATACATAGATCAAACAAGAAAAAAAAGATACAAAAGGAGAGTGTAGTGAAGTCTACATAGAATGAGTTAGGTAAATAATTTGAGAGATATATTTTAGGTGTACGTACATGGGGACACAATTAAAGAAAATGTCATAACAAGGGTCAAGGTCAAAGCTGTAAAACTGTCATTTGATCCCTCCGATCCATTGTGTTTAGTTAAAAGTAGTATGAACAATGTTTGCTCAATGTTCCCCTTTAACCGCTTTAGGTTTCGATTTTTGACTATCATTCACCCAAATGTAAGTAGTACTATTTTTATAGAATGTTCTTGTAATCGCTCTATTAGGTTATTTTTTTTCGCCCAATTTTGAAAAGTATCATATGCCTATCTAGCACTTAGACATCAAATGGACATTTTTAGTAATGTAAGCAAAATATGATATTCACTGTAATAATAAATGGATCTTAATAAAGAAATGACAAGTAATGCGACTTTGTACATTTTTGTTGTATATTATTACAAGCTTTCGAAGAATAACTTACTTCATCGTCAGGTATATGGCATTTGCAAAGAGGGTTATACGATCATTCTTTATATAGGGGTAATAACAATAATACATACTATAGCATGAAAAGATATGCAAAGTGAGTGTGGGTTGTTTAGCATACTAAAGCAACTCTCCCTTTGCATATCTTTGCATATGACCCTTGTATGTCAACTAGGCCACAAACAGCTACTGTGCACTGAAATTTATTCATTATTTATTTTATAGACACACTCCATTCTGGTACATTGTCGAATTGTTCCTGTAAGACAGTAAAGTAGACGAACTGAAAATGTTCCAGGCGGGTTGTTTAAATTCATTGTCATGAAGCTGGATATAAATATAATGCTTTCCTTTTCCATATTTGTAATAAACACCTTTTATTCCTTAATGATAATCGTTTGAATTGATCATGACTGTCACCCAATACTTGCAGAATAAAAAATCGCACCTTTGGGGGGAAATTTAAAATTGTGTATTGGGTTTCGTTATCGCTTATACTCCCATTTTTAATTGACTTCTGAAAGCGTTCACGCGCAGGAAGAATCTCTTAAGCAGCGCTCCCATCCTGCCGTACTTGCAAGTTGTGCTGTCTACTTGCAAAAACGCGGACAAAATTTGGCGATCCGTACGTGGTGAATACCGCCTCAGTACGGATTTGGGAGCAGCAGACACGCCGTAGCACTTTTAATGCACGAGGAGCTATCGTTGCGCTCGCGCTGCGATCAGGCTACGGATTCATCCCAGTATTTTTTCAACGCTCAATTGCTCTACGGACGGAGCACTTAGCAAGTGCGTGATGCGCTCGTGAGAAGTGCGTGGTCCGTGGCTATTCGGCACTTCCCAAATTCAACTCTCTAATGAGTACGCAGAACTAACGTGGACCGTACCGCGTAAGCAGGTGCTGCGCACTTACAATACACGGTGTGCGCACTGATTTCTGCAGCATCAGAACCCGGAGTTTCTGCAGTGGAATGGGCGGCATCTTGAGGCAGCAGCTGGTGGGACTTCTGGAGAGCCTCGGAAGGTCGTACAATATAAACACCCCCATCCCTAGACATCGGGCGGAAAAACTCATGTTCATCGAACTTGCACGCACTTACAACATGCAAGTGAGTAAGGACACAGTACGTGAGCAGCACGTGTAAATACGACCTCTGTACGATAACGTTGCAATCTTACGAAGATCGCAAGTTGTAAGCACGTTGTAAGCACGTACAACTCACTTACCACGTGCGAAAAGTACGATGCACGCAACCACGGCAAGGCGTGGCATGGGGGGCACGTACCTGCACCTTGCGCAACCGTGCGTTGACGTACTCCTTCCCTGCTTTCGCCACTCCCTCTCCACGTTTTCAGAAAACGTGGCGGCCGTGGCCTCCCAAAAAAACGTACGGACTAAAAACACGCACGGTGGGTAACAACCAGGGCTTTAGGGAATTATGTCACCCTTGTCGGGCTTACCTGGGGAAGTCGCGCGAACCCAACTTGCATGGGCAACTGAAACGTGACCTTTCGTGAATCCCAATAAGCTGACGTTCGTCAAGATTACTGGGGTTCACGAAAGATCACAGTGTCAGTTGCCCATGCAATAAACAACACAGTTACCATGGGGCCATGGTGAACACCACTTCAGCCAAAACATGCAGAAGTTGTCCTATTTTTCTTCTGTGTTTATGTGTTTACTTTAAAAAGGGGAAAATGCAATTCCACACAAAGTTTATTATTTGAATGGTGTTTGTTGATTTATTTATTAATTTATTTTATTTATCCGATGTTATTTATCCGATGTTAGATCAACAGGATTAATTCCCAATTACAGATCATTGGCCAGCATTATTGTGTGAGGAAAACTGGGTAGTAATTAACCCAGAAAACCCACGTCCTTCCGCTGGTTGCAGGCATACCAACCTACAAACGGTTCACGGAAATCGAACCCGCGATCCTAGAGCTGAGGGGGATATGTATTGAACCGTTGGACATGTAAAAATACGCAGTCGGGAAACTTCGGTTCGTCGGCGGAACCAGAATCGAAAAGCAGGCAAGCACTTCTGAGATTTAAGAAACCAATCCACATTGTAGGTAGGGTGATTGCTTCAGATCTCAATATAGGGAATGGGGAACGGTTTTGAGACCAATTCAATACCATTGGTTAAAAACCAAGTAGCTGTAGATTTTGACTCGGTGTGAAAATGACGACAGAAGTCATGGTGAGAGCTAAAACCCACCGCAACGTGTTAAACATCATTTTAGTAAAAAAACAAACGTAGCAAATAATAGGCATTTCACTTTGCTCCGAAAATGACTGTTCCAGAAAGACTACTACAAACCAATGGTATCACTTCTACCTTTATTCTACATATGTCGAACTAGTTTTGTTTTTATTTTACTTATGTACAATTCTTTTTTACATGTGAATTTCTTTTTTACTTATGTTGAAAAGATTTTCGCTTATGTGAAAACGAATTTCACATATGTGAAATAAAAAATCATTTTACATATGCAGAATTCTTGTCAATATATGTAGAATTATTTAAAATTTCTTTTCAACATATATAGACAACATGTGTGGAAAAATATTTCACTTTTGTAAAATAACATTTTAAGCAGCATGGGGGGTCAGCATAGTTCCTCTATGAGGCCGGGGCGGCTCCCAGGGGTA
>JARFOD010020555.1:0-10997 GCA_031763545.1 Mopalia muscosa
ACATATTCAAAGACGTGATTACAAGACATTTGTCTTGGAGCGATTGCTGGTTAGCAATGCCATTTAACTGATTACACGAGATGTATTTAAAACAAATATTGTCGAACTACGAACACGATTATCAAAAGTATCTTAGGAACCAATGCGCCAGTAAGAAAAACGGCGGTCTGTGACATACTTTGCGCATAGGCGAACAATTTCGTGACTAGGATGCATTGGAATTGACGATTCTTCTAGGGACATTTTTACAAAACACTTGCACCCTTGAGTACGACGTTAAACACCAATCAAACAAACAAACAAAACACTTGCTTATTCAATAGATGTCAAGCACAACCTTAATAATTGCTGCATCCAAACAGGTACGCTGCGCCTTGTTGTTAGAGTGTTTAACACTAGCTGGTATGTATACATCAATTCATTCATTTCATTGTTTTATACCTAAAACTTTTATTTTAACCATTTGGTTGTTCAGCTGTCATGGTGGACGAGTTATTTTTCAAGCTTACAACATTGCATGATTGTGTTTTCCCGCAGTTTGAAGTAAAACTTAAGGGAATCTCATTTACTGATGTTTGATTGGTCCATTGTATCTCATTTTCTTCTAGGCTACCAACATTTCGCAAATAAGGGGAATCCCCATAAGTTGTGAATAACATAAGCAGCGTGGAAATGCGTATTTAAACTATTTCTACGATGTGTTGCTCAAGACTGATCAACCTCAACTAAACATTAGAATATCTGTGTGAATATTAAATTCAACAATTCCATTATCTTACTCTGTATGATTATTGACAATAAATGCAATCAGTAGCATGCGATATACCTCTCTCTCTCGGTTGTTCACAGATGTCCAGATACATGGTTCTGGTTTATGTCAAATGTCCTTTCAGAATAATTGGTCATCTGGTTCTCTTTGTGATGAAGCAATCAGTGCCACTCAAACAAGATATTTATTATTTATACACCACTCAAATATCAGGGTTTTCTTCACACAATGAATTTGATTTATCGCTGCAGCCAAAAACGCAAGTCTCTGTGTTTTTTTACCCTGTTATGACTAAACCTTTTTGTTGAGTGGCGTCTGCACGCTTCAGTTTGACAGATTAAATGAATGCCTCTTGTTTAGACTCCATTGCATCAAACACTGATAAAGTTAAGTTGAACAGGTGAATTGATTTTAATTCCGAGAAAATGGGATGATACCTGTCATGCAGCAACAACATTCCCTTTCAATTAACCATGCCCTAAGCCGTGGGGCGTTATCAACACTGTGCCGCAATCATAAAAAAGTTATCTTACAGCTGACCTTTAACAAAATATTTCCTCTTTGGAATGGAACATAAATTTGGTGTCAGGATTTCTGTACTATCGCTAATCATCGCCTAACCACAGATCCTTCCTGATACCCTCAGATAAAAGAATACCCGTGTCTTGATGATCATCAGAACAGGGTTCCGATTAAAATCCTTTATCACCCATTTCTACCATACAGCTTCATACCGACTTTAATTGGTTACAACAAAGTTGTTGTACAGAAAACCAGTAAATGACGAACTCAAATGATAAGGCCCAATTGACCTTGTTAGCAGTAGCCCTGTACTTGAGATACAGAATGCAAGCTGATTAGCGAGTGTAGTATGTGCCTGGCCAAGAACAGCTCTAACTAAAAATTCTGTGTAATAATCAACCAATTAACAACTGGCATATATACGTATTGGTTGCTTTGTTGTTTGTGGTTTAACGCCGTGTTTTACCTTATTTCGTTCATATCACGACATGCTAGCCTGATGGGTAAAGGAAACCACTGTCCATGTTACGTTTAATAAGCTGAGACCCGACAGGACAATATCAGATCGTAAAGCAAATAATCCACCCAGTTCGGCTTGGTTTGAATCTGAATGTTTAATTGAGATAAAAAGTTGTCTTCTCAAAGCTCAGCATTAGTGTGACCGGAATAAACCAAGAATAGGAGGTTAAATTAATTTCGAAACACATTTTACATCTAACCTATCGCTTTATATACAAAATACTACTCGCAAGATCTGGTTAATCTCATTTGGATCATTCCAACAATAGTGAAAATAAACATTGTCTTAGGCATTATTTCTGGCAATGATTGTTTGTCGGTAACCCGTAGATTGTCTGACAGATCCGTTTAATGATAGATTGTGCATGATTATCGCCTCAGTTTTAGAAACCTAGAAGTTTTGTAACTGAAAGAACAACATGGTGAAGTTCTTTAAAAGACAAAAGCGCGTGAGCATTTCATTTTAGGTTTGTGTTGTACAGGAACTTGCTTCACAACCAGTATGCACATCAACTCCAGAGATAATACCATATCAAGCTGATGCACTCATTTGTTCTACATATCAATAGTTAGGTCTGTCATGTGTCTTAACCATGCATCAATTTAGGGGTATTTTACTAGAGTGGAATCTAGGACGGGCTCAGGAAACCATTCCGGGCGACACTGACAAGAACGATACTTAGCAATAACCGTTGCTCAGTAGTGTTCGGTAAGCATTAGGTACCTGGTTAATGGTTCTGGCTCATCGGGTCGTGTTACCACGAAGAGAGAGTTATTGGTAGCACAGATAGCTCGGATGACCGTGTTCATCGGCTGCAGATATTTTATCGCATTGTTTGGCACAAATATTTGAATGAAGGTTCTTTTTATAAAATTGTTAAGCACAAATAGTGGAATGAAGGTGACCATCAGTTCATTATTGACAAAATGCTCCGAATTATTTGACACAAATGTGTAAAGGAACCTGTCCACCAGTTAATTGCATAGAGATTTTATATTTAACTGTTTAGCACAAATATTCGAAAGAACGATTTCTCTATTTCATTACATAGAAATGTAAACAAAATGTTTGGCACAAATATTCTACTCAATATGTTCTAAATCATTTCACACCATGGAGATTTGTTATCAACTTACTTGGCAAAACAAGTGCATATATATTTTTTATCAAATAACTTACAGCGCATTTCGTAGACGCTGGTTTTCTATTTGTTTGGCATAAATATTCGATTAAACAAGTTTTTCATTCCATTGAATGAAGATTAATCATAAAATGGTTTAGCACAAGTGTAAAACATTTGTAAAGGAAATGTACACCGAAGAGATCAATAAAGGGATTGAGCTTATCAAGGCCATGCACCCACCCTCGACGCTTATCACCGATCAAACAAATAAATAGTGTGGTTAAATATTCAACAGTATTATCTAACATTGGAAAACAGTCTTTGTAAAGATGTCACGGGAACAAGCAAAATTAAAATCACTTAATCTTCTGTTGACAATCTGCTTGCCTCCAGAGGGAATAACGAAAGTATAGAATTGAATATACAGTCAATAGAGATACAGATGTACAAAACCTTTACAAATATGACCTGCCTCTGCAAAAAAAATGAACCCGTATTCTCTTTTCCCGCCAAAAATCATTCTGTGTCGTGTTCGCTGAATTCACCGAAACACGCAAGCATGTTCTGCTAAATATCGTTCTCAAATCCGGAAGACAACTGTAATTGATCAGAAGCGAGTAGGGTATGCTGCTGAGAAGTGATTGATTTCGACCGTGATAATAGACGTCAAGCGGTCGTTTGATGGGTTGATCTAACCCACAAATGTTCAACGAAGAAAACTAAATGATTTAAATCATGGTAAGGTCATTATATTTGTCTATATCGAAAGAAAAATAACAGAAACAAGGTAACGCGGCTTTAATCTAAAATTTAGGATGGCCCGTGGTGCGTAGCCAACAGGACGCTCTAACAAGCTGAGCTATGAAGGCTCTCAGTAGAACAACCAAGTATGATGAGCCAGATGAAGGCATTTATTGACCAGCAGCATTTTATGAGTAAGTATACTTTTCTTTGATGATATTAAACAGGTGCGATCAGTCTGCCCGTGACTAGAAGAACAGAGGTTACCGATCAGCCTGGCCGTGTCCAGAAGAAAGGAGTTTACTCTTTTCATGGACGAAATGTAACTGAAGTAATTTGGATGTCAAAGAAGACATTCATCTCACCGTGATTTTAATGAAGACGTCGTGTGGAGACACTTTAAATATCTTTGGTCGATGATAAACATAATTAGCTAGACACATCTCTGATTATCTGTGAGGACCGCTAATCAGTACATTCAGTCCGTTCGTGATTGGAAAGCAAGTAGTCAGCTGTTATATTTAAGCGCAGCCTTTTGAATGCTAAAAAAATATCTATCAGATCAGTATGTGAGGTAAGTGTAGACGTTCTTGTCGGTATCTCTTGTAAAAGATATACGGGATTTGATATACTTTCACCTACAGCTACAAATTCCACAAACTGGATACTGAAAATTACCATAGCATGTCTTATTAACGTATAACTTTTGTTGTGATTTAACGTTGTATTGAAGGGTATGTCACTCATTATAAAGAATTGTCCTTTTGTCACCATGACTTACTTACGCAATATGTCACCTAGGATAGCCGAAGCCAAGTCATGGCCACACATACACTGATTGTCAACAGACAGAATCGAACCCATGAGTTCATTGGAGTATTATCAGGAGATCAAGGGCCTTCGGTTTGTTTGATTAATTGTTGTATTGGGTTGATTGGGGTTTAACGTCGTGCTTAAAGGTATTTCACTAACATGACGACAGATTATCGTTTCACAATGTTCCTTGCTTAAATATGGTGGAAACCTCATCAAAACCACCCCTTCGATCACCTTAGCCACATCGTATTACCTACCCGCAAACATGATAAACGACAGGTGGACTGGAAATAGTAATATAAAATGGTTGCCTTATTATGATGAACGAAAACAACGACAATACACAGTTCATTTACAGTAATGTGTACAATAAAATACATTATTATAATTCCTCAATCACCTAATGAGTATCTGTGAAATATATGTGAAGCCTATTCCATATTAGTTTTGCTAGCCGCACCAGACGTTTATTAAGCAGCTGACAACCACTTAGACGATATCTCTGCTTACAAAACGTGCCATTACAGACAGGCTGTATCTTAAAGCGTAACCTTTCTGGTCAAGGAACTGATCGTTGATAACGTTATCACGAGGAGAATTCAGTATTCCCCGTTAAACTCGATAACGCCTGAGGGTCATTCAGAGAAGATAAAATATCTCTTAACTTAAGTTGAAGGGATAATAGATATTTGGTTGATCCACGCACATATTCAAAGAAGTGCGTACTAGACAGTTATCATGGAGCGATTGCTGGTTAGCAGTGACATTTAACGTGTTCCACGAGAAGATGTATTTCAGCAAAATATTGTCGAACTCTGACCACGATTATCAAAATGTAAATCTGTTTGGTCTGTAAGGAAATTAATGTTATTCCACTGCTTAGTGAAGACACAAGGAACATTGTTTATTAAACATACTGCGTGTATAGCCAGGATTACTTATTTTAGGAACCAACGCGCGCGTAAGAACATCGGTGGTCCGTGACATATTTTGCACACAGGCGAAAATTTTCGGGACTACAATGCATTGAAAATTCTTTTAGGGACATTTTTTTACAAAACACTTGCTTATTCAATCGATATCAAGCATAACCTATATCATAAGTGATGGATCAAAACAGTTAGCTGCGTCTTGTTGGTATAGTGTTTAACGCTAGCTGGAATGGATACACCACTAATTCAATCATTTCGTTGGTTTTGACCTAATGCTTTTATTTTAACCATTTGGTTGTTCAGCGGTCATGGTGAACGAGTTATATTTCAAGCTTACAAGTTTGTATGCTTGTGTTTTCCCGCGGTTTGTAGTAAAAGTTAAAGGAATCTTATTTACGGTTGTTTGATTGGTCCATTTTTAATATTTTTTCTAGGCCAATAGCATTTCGCAAATAAGGGGGAACCCCTTTAGTTGATACTAACAAAATCAGCGTGGAAATGCGTAATTAACCTTATTTCTACGATGTGTTGATGAAGACTTATTCTCAAATAAATCTTTAGTTAGCCTTAACTAAAAATTGGTATATCTGTGTGAATAATTCAACAGTTGACTCTCTTGTTCTGTATGATTATTGATAATAAAGGCAATTTGGTGCATGCGATATACCTCTCTCTCTCTGGGTTGTTCACACATGTCCAGATAACTGGTTCTGGTTTATGTCCAAATTTCTTTGAGAATAATTCGTCCTCTGCTTCTCTGCGATGGAGCACTGAGTATACGCGCACTTTATCCCTATACAAATAAAAACATTTATTATTTATATTCCCCCGAAATATCAAGATTTTCTTTACACATAAAACTGATCTACCACTGTAGTCAAAAACACTTCTTGTTATTACTCTAAGCTTTTTTGCCCAATTCTGACTACAATACTTTGCTGAGTGACGTCTGCACGTTTCAGTTGGACAGAGTAAATTTAGAACTTGTGTTTAGATCCCATTGCACAAAAAAAATTTTAAAATTACATTGATCGGGTGATTTGATTTCAATTGGTCCGAGAAAATGGGGTTTTACCTTTGATTCAACAACAGATCATCGGCAAAAGTATCCTTTTTGCGATCCTTTCAGTTAACCATGATTCAAGCCGTGAGGCGTTATCAACGTCGTGCTCTAGCAAAAACAGAAACACGGGAGTGCGAGTTCCCAAACATAAAATAGTTCTACTTACAGGGACGAATAAAGATTGTATTGTATTAATATTGTAGAGAAGGGAAAACAATAATTTCAAAGCATACAACATTGATGAATCAGAGTATTTTACGTTCAAGCGTAGGAATAGACAGTCCTATTCTATCATTGCCATGATCCCAGCTGATCAGGGAATTTGTCCTGCTTAAGATTTTATATTTTGTATAAATACTAAATATGATACTACACAGTGAAGCTAAATACCACGATATATTACTCTCGTGGATGTGAGTAAGCATATTAAACCCTCGAGACGCGAGCCATTATTTTGGTATACAAACTTCGCCGTGTAATATCATTGATGTTTTTTAGGTGAAAACCCTGCCAATGGGGCTTCGGACACTTGCAAATTTTCTAGCTGTGCCTTAACTGTTCACACCCATTTAACTGATCTTCTCCCCACAGCCATACAGAAGAATTATCCATACAGACAATGGTAACCGAGGGGCACAGCTTTTAACAGTACTTGATTTGTTTAAACTATTTCCAAATCTATGACTTAGTTCAAGGTAAATATCGCAAACATGGAGGGGTTTAACAGCGGTGAAATGTCATGGGAATAGTACGTATATTTGGCTCCGACCGTTAACAAAATGGCTCAACTGATATCCTCTGATAAAAAAATACCGGTTTCACGAAGATTTTCAAATAAAAATCTTGTATCAGGAATAAAGCTCGAACTCTATACCGGCTTTGATTGGTTCTTGACAAAGTTGTCTCAGAGACAACCAGTAAACTGCCATTCCAAATGATAGGCTGTATCTAAATTGACCTTGTTCACAGTAATCCTGTAGTTGCGATAAATCGAGATAACAGTTTATTAGAGGTTGTAGTATAGACGTGGACATTCATAATCGCCCAATTAACCTATGACTATACGTATTGTTTGGTTGCCCGAGGTTGAGGACTCTGCCGCTAGTCAGGGGTAAAATTTTGACCTTTCTGAAATCTTCTTTGATAATGCTAAAAGTTTGTAAAAAAAAAAAAAGTATTTTGGAATGTCTTTTTGTACATTTAAGTTGTAAATGGGTGCTTCAAAGATTATGTATATCGAAGGGTTAACGAGATTTTCTCACCTCAACTGACTACCTGCTGACTATTACCACAAACCAATTAGCGAAAGGCCAACATATCAATAGCATGACCGTTCGGGATGTGTATTTGAACTGAACAGTGTACATGGAGAACAAATGATTGTGGTTGGTAGCAAAAACATTTATACAGACTACTCATGCCCCCAGTAGGACTCCTACCGATAGTCCTTAACAAAGGTGTGTTTGTTTGTTTTGTTTAATTGGTGTTTAACGCCGTATTCAAGAGTATTTCACATATATGACGACGGATTGTCCACTTCACACTGTAAACAGCCTTATTACGGTGGAAAATCGAGAGAAAAGCTTGTAAAAAACACCCCGCGGGGAGCCACAACATGTGACTCGCTCATATACCTGATGGTCGAAAGGCGGACTCGAACCCGTGAATGGTAAAGTGAATGGTAAATCGAAGCATTTTCAGTTCAGGAAGAGCACTCGCTACCACTGAGCCACGGCTGTGGCCTTAACAAAAGTGTAAACAAAATCTGTGATGCCGACGTCACTCAAATTTCGGAGTTAATACTGTCATTTAAAGACATCTTTTTAGTTATATATTAAAAACATTAATCCAATAGATAAAACTCAATGTCGCCTTTTCATTCAATCAAACAAATATACTGTTTATTAAATTTATTGGAGTAATCTTAAAATAATCTGGAGTTCAAATCGTTTACATACGTTTAGGCTGTTTTCTCAGCTTTCATTTTTTCTTGATATTTATCTTTTAAGTCGTTTCTTTCTGGCAAACTATTGTGTAATATCCTCGAAGTACTTTTCGTGAAAACCCTTCTAATGGCGCTTCGGACACTGGCACATGTTCTAGCTGTGTTAACTATCTGTTCACACCCACTTAACCGAACTTCTCTCAAAGGCCAGACATGAGAATAATCGATACAGACATTGGTAAATGAGGTGCACAACTTTCATCAGTATTCGATTTGTTTAAACGAATTCCAAATCTATGACTTAGTTCAAGGTAAATATCGTCAAGACAGAGGGGTAAAATAGTCGGGAACAGTTATATGTATTGTAAGTTTATTTGAAGAAGACCATTATGGAGGTTTGAACTGACCTTTAACAAAATATTTCCCCTTTGGAATGGAACATTAACTTGGTGTCAGGATTTCTGTACTACCGCTAATCATCGACTAATCACAAATCCTTCCTGATAGCCTCTGTTAAAAGAATACCCGTTTCTCGATGATCGTCAGTACAGGGTTCCAATTAAAACCTATATCACCCATTTGTACTATACAACTTCATACCGACTTTAATTGGTTACAACAAAGTTGTTGTACAGAAACCCGTAAACGGCGAACTCGAATGATAAGGCCCAATTGACCTTGTTAGTAGTAGTCTTGTACTTGCGATATACAGAGAAAAGCTGATTAGCGAGTGTAGTATGTGCCTGGCCAAGAGCAAATCTAACCAAAATTTATATCAACAATGCGTAATAAAACAATTAACAACTGGCATATATACGTATTGGTTGCCTTGTTGTTTGTAGTTTACACCGTGTTTTTGTCTTATTTTGTTCATGTCACGACATGCTAGCCTGATGGGTAAAGGAAACCACAGTCCATGTTACTTTTAATCAACAGAGACCAGACAGGCTAATATCAGATCGTAAAGCAAATAATTCACCAAGTTCGGCTTTGTATTGTTTTTATTTCTGAAGGCACCTATACAAAGATGAAGTTTCGTCACGTCACACACAAATTTTAAATAAATATACAAAACAGCTGTTTTGCTTCCTATGTGTAACAATTGGGTCACTCTGAGATGGAGACTGATCATGGGTTTGAAATGCTTGTGATTCCCCCTAGTTCTACGCTCTAATTGACCTGATATGACTTAAAGCGTGGCTGTATTTTTTTCTTTGAATGGGAATGTTCAAATGAGAGAAAGAGTTGCTTCCATAAAACTTCGCATAGGAGTGACCGGAATAACCCAAAGAAAAGGAGGTTAATTATTTTCGAAACGCATTTTACATCTCACCAATCGCTTCATATACAAATTAACACTCGCCAGTTAAATTCCACTCAATCCGTATGTTTGTATCATTTCACGCTAGCTGCTGGTAACACCTTCTTAGGCATTATTTCCGGCAACCAGTTTGATTTTCTGGCAAAGAAGTCTTTAAGTATAGATTGTGTCTAATCATCGCATCGATTTTTAAGACATAGAAGATGCGTAACTTAAAGAACAATATGGCTAAATTCTATGAAAGACAAAAGCTGTACAGACTATGTACAGGAAATCGTAGACAACAAATCCGATTGGCTATATCTCGAACCTGAGTATCGCATCTGTATTGACAACTTAGAAGATTCCTAAATGAGATATGTTGTTTAAACGAATGCACGTATTAAAAGGAGATCACATCGGACATCGCTCAACTAGACTAAATGCCTACCGACTAGCACAATATTGGCGATGGCACATCGGTGTTTAAGCAATACCAAAACAATTGTCATTTACATGTGTGATGGAATACACTGCCTTCAACTAGTTGAAAACTAATTGTGCGTTGTGTTGTGTTCCCCGTCAGAATGAACTACCTATTAAATTCTTTGGTTTATAAGCAGAACCTTTTCACTCACATCGGTAGTTAAACATGATGCAATGGATTGCTGTGGGACACCATCGCATCAATGCAGTTAACACGCAGACTGTCGGCTAAAATGCTTCTAAATGTCCCTAAACTTTCAGACAGTCCCATTAGGTCAAAATAAAGGGTCCGATTCTAAGCTTTATGTACAGGTTACTTCGCGATTAACAATCCCAATACCACCTCCCTTATGACAAGAATGTTGAAGCTAATGTTTGAAACAAATTTTTTTTTCCTATGAAAAGTGGCAAGCGTTTCTAGTGCAATGTCCAAAAAGGACAGAACAACCTACGGGAAATAACTTAATGTGTTACTGCCCAATAAAACACATGCGTCTATGTGGACGCTAGCCTTGCAACCCGATCTGTGCATTTTAGACCTATTTGTGTCTCTGAATAACCTGTTTGACACATTTTGTGATCATATTTTTCATCAGCTTCTTTAAGGACATTTTTGTATGGCGGTAAATTATTTATTTGAATGTTTGGTTAGGGTTTAAATTTTAAAAACATTTCTCTCTTATACGACTACGGATTGTTCAGTGCACAATTATCTTTCTTTAATTAGCTTGATAACCGGGAGGATAGTTCGTTTGAGTCACTTATATCTGATGTCTCGAG
>JARFOD010020566.1:0-10996 GCA_031763545.1 Mopalia muscosa
GCGTAACAATGAATTTCTATTATGACGTGACGTCCATTTCTTTGTGACGCGACGTCATCTAACGGACCGTTAACTTAACTGGGCTTTGAACAACCGGCCCCTGGAGTAAAAGTACAAAGGTTGCAAAGTTTGGGTAGCCAAAGGCATAAAAAAACACTCCTGTCAAAATGTTATCTTAAACAATTTCTTTAATTCAAATTCTAAACTCACTCAGAATCAAATTAAAGAAATAATAGTGTGTCCTAAAACTTTTGTGAGTATGCAATCGGTGTAGGCCTACAAATAATTTAACCGTCAAAATGTGTACAAAATAAACGACAGGACGAAACCTATCAATGGACGGATGTCACATTTTATTTCATTTCATTTATTCATCAAATGAATCCATAACAAATGTTTAAATAATATATTCAGAGTTAGTGGGGAATGAAGTCCTGCTGGCCAGTGCTGGGCTTGTTCTATCTCAACTGTGTAAATGATTATCCACATAGTAAATTAAAAGAAACGTTCGTGGTACAATATAAAGAAACAGTACTCTATAAAATCATTAAACCACAAACACCAAAAATAAATGTATTTACGTCCCCCCCCCCCTACCCCCGCCCAACACACGCACACCATCCTGCCCCCAACCCACCAACTAACCCTCAAACGCTAAGCTAGAGTGTTTGTTCCATTGGTTAAATTGAATGTTAAAAGAAAGCAAAACACCAAGACATAACTTACGGCTATCATCCCCGACTGTCATCACGAAGACACGGCCAGTTACGTTCACGTTGTTGTCGTCAACTGCTTCACGTTTCTTACGTCCAAACCCAGTTTCCGTGTTACTTCCATTGCATGCAATCTAGAGAAAAGAATATGATAGATTGGTTCATTAACTGATTGATTGAGTGATTGATTGATTGATCGACTGATTGGTAGGTTGGTTGGTTTATTTATTAATTAATTGATTGATTGATTGATTCGTTGACTGATTGAATGGCTGATTGATTGACTGAATTCGTGATCTCGCTTATGCCACATGCAATCTAGAGAAAGAATATGATTGATTGATTGATCAACTAAGTGGTAGGTAGGTTGGTTGGTTTATTTATTTATTGATTAATTGATTCATTGATTGATTGATTGGTCGATTGGTTGACTGATTGAATGGCTGATTGATTGACTGAATATGTGATCACATGCAATCTAGAAAAAGAATATGATTGATTGATTGATTGATTGATTGATTGATTACTCGATTGATCGCTGGATTGTTTGATTAATTGTTTGAGTGAATAAGTGAATAACTGGTTGATGATTGACTAACTGATTGACTGACTGATTGGTTGATTGACTGAAGGATTGGTTGATTGTTTGATGTCGCTTGTACCACATGTAATCTAGAGAATTGTTATATAATCGCTTGATTACTCGATTGAATGATCGTTTGATTGCTCGAATGATTTTTCGATTGATTGATTGATTGATTGATTGATTGATTGATTCATTCATTGATTCATTCATTCATTCATTTATTCATTCATTTTATGATTTCCTAAGTATGTATTTGAAGTGATCGGGAAAGTAATTAAAAACAAACACAAAAAAGTAAACAATCTTTATGATAAAAGTACAACCAAAGAAACGAAAAACAAAAACCGTATACATACTGGGTCGCATTCGGCTTTTTCTGCCACTGTACACATCTTCACCGAGCACGACATATATAGGCTGTCTGAGGCCTCAAACTTGAAGCCACGGAACGGAATCAATATGGTTTGGTCAACCTTTGTCAAAGCTCCCTCTATAATAGACAAAGCTGCTGCATCGGGACACCTGAAGCATGCGTGATAAAATTACCGTTAAACAATAGAGTTTGGTTGTTCAAACGACAAGCCAGTCTCAAATTCATAACGTCAAAAAGAAACTCGGTTGTGACGTGACGTTGTACAACGATGGTTTAATATCTTGTTTGAGTGGCATTTAGAAGCTTGGTAAATTACAAAGACATGACGACTGATATGGATTTTCAACTTCTGGATATATTGGGCAGCGAAAGTTTACTTGAAAACGATCTTAGTATCTAGATCGAAACATCGCTGCCCAATATATCCAGAAGTTGAAAAACCATATCAGTCGTAATTTCTTTGTAATGGTTTAATGTTTATACCCTTTTGTTCACTGATTTCCTGACGTGTTTGTGCTTTGATTGCTTAACGTGTTTCTTTATTGGTTGACTGGCCCATTTGTTCATTGATTGCCTGACATACTAATATTTGACGGTTGATTGCCTGGCGTTTTTGTTTATTGATTATCTCGTGTCTTATGTGAATCCTTCATGAATTCATGATTATGATATGCATATATTTTTAAAGCTCGTCTTGTTTATTGATTGTCTCGAGTATTCTTGATTGCCAGTTGTATGGAAGCGGATAGTGGTCATCTTGCTTCCTCGCTGACGAGCAATTTCAAATAGAGGGCTAGTTAGCGAAGAGAGGAGGCTAATTAGCTGCTTCCATAATGAGATTTAGGTGAATAACATGTTGTTTTTTTACGGACACTTAGTCAAAAAAGGTTTGACCTTACCTGTCCCTTATCATAGGTATTTCAACCAATGGCTGCGTTGTACCTGTTGTTGCCCGGATGTCAACATTGGATGCAGTACAAGACTCCACATAAAAGGAAATGTATTCTGCAACAAACAAAAATAAATTGCTGTTTGACTTACATGTCTTGATCAAGTGGCGGATTTCTGATCCTGTTCATTGGTTGGCTGTTAGATTATTAAGAATAAATGTTGATCGAATGGTTGACTGATAAGTTCGTACTTTGCTGGTTGAGGGGTGAATCGCATGCTCAGACTCTCACGTGATTGGTTGATTGGTTGATTATTAAGTATAAATGTTGACCGAATGGTTGACTGATAAGTTCGTACTAGATCGAGTTTCACGTGATTGGTTGGTTGGTTGATTATTAAGTATAAATGTTGACCAAATGGTTGACTGATAAGTTCGTGCTAGATCGAGTCACGTGATTGGTTGGTTGAATGGCTGATTGGTTATGGACTACTTCAACGCGTGTCAAAACTAAATAAATTTTATCTCTTGTTTTTTTTTTTCACCATTTACAGAAAAGGAAGATTGCCATACAAGGAAAACACCATCAATCAAGCTTCCTTTATTGTTCTGTTAGTTTCTTCCATTTTCAGGTTTATTAGTTTAAAACTAGTTGTTAGCTATATATATTAGGAAATGCAAGGTCCTTGTATGGAGAAAATTCCATTGAGTACAGCACAATTAAACTACCGAAATGTTTGCTTAGTTGCTTGAGTATTTGAGTTTATAAGTTTAAAACTGTTACTTTGATAGTATACTCCCAGTAGCCTAGCACAATGAATAGGGCTAATTCCTCCGTCTTAGCGCTACCCATGCATGGTGGCGGTTGGAAATTGATCCGCCGCTATCGCCGAGCTCTCAAAACATATATTTAGACAAATGTATATGAGATTGGTTTTTATATATTTTGAAAAGAATTTGACAAATGTGGATTATTATTATTATTATTATTATTTTTCATTTGTGAAGAGAATGATGGCAGGACCTCGTGGACGACATATTTGTGATTCGTCGCTATCTGCCATTATGACGAGCTAACGGTAAATAATATAAAACACCAGAAACTCGAAGGTACAGCTTAAAAACAGCTGTTATGTGGATCGATTTTAATGTGGAAATATTTACAGTTTTGCAAGCTTAAAAGGTGGTAAGCCCGAAACCCCTGTTGTGTCTGTTTATAGTATGCCCCAGAGCCCAAATACCAGTCTTAATTCTCAAAATGACATTGAAATTTGTAATTTATTCGTCAAACATATATTATCACCTGCTGAGGCAGTTTCCATGGCAACTTCGAGATAGAGGCTATCTCCCACACGTATTACTGACGTCACAGCTTCTCGGCCGTTCTGATTGGTCACTTTCAAACCGATTGGCACCTTGAGAGAAACTTGATCGACAGTTTGGCCTTCCAGTCTGCCCAGGTCACTAAAATGGAATAAACATATAGTATAATTGCAACTTGAATTGTGTTGTTTTGGCACTTTCTACGATGTTTTATTAAATATCAGCACAGAGAATCATTTAATGCAGGGTTAAACAATTCGACCCTTACCGGTCTAAATTGTATATTCTGACAATACATAATAAGAAGCACAGATAACAAAGGTCGCCCTATTGGAAGCTATTCTTTCTACCTCCCTTCTTAAACTCAAACCTGCGGTGCTTCTCAAAATTTTTAAACTATCTCAAAGAAACATTATCCTAAAATTTAAGTAACTGATTCATCGATATCAGCCAAGAAAACTTGTGATGGCGTAACCTTTCAATTTACATCGGAGTAAACACCCTGTACCATTTGATTTAAACCGTTGACGTCTTACCTAAATGCCATTGTGTATAGTCATTAACTATCTTGTGTATTAATATTCTGGAAATTACAGTAAATTATGCAGTGTTCATCTGGCAAATTACAGCTGTATAAATACACCGGAACTATGCTATAGGGTCATACAGCTGAAGACTAAAGCAATGCCTTTTTTTACTGTTACTAGCGAATTCAATTATTCCTAAATAAAAAATGTATTCCATTTTGTTTTGACCCTCATTGAACATAAACACATAAAGTAAACAACTCTGTTTTCCCGTAAATATGGCTAACAGTAAGGCTTCAACGTGTAACTTCCTGGGAAAAACATCATGACGTGGCGGCCTGTGTGAAAAACCAGATAGGACACTCTTAGAAATTATGGTTCTTCGAGGGTTCGTTGGAAAAAAAGAAGATTTTAAATGGAATCATCTGGACAAAAACGGTTCTTTGATATAATAAGAGAGGGGAAAAAGACATGTAACAGTTGCTGCCCCATACAGAACCAAAAACCGATTCAATCAGAGCCATGACTGGAGAACCTTAAAGGGTTCCACGAGAGCCAAGACTGAAGAACCTTAAAGCAGCAACCAGAGCCATGACTGTCACTGAAGAACATTACAGGGTTCCACCAGAGCCATGACTGAAGAACCTTTAAGGGTTCCATGAGAGCCATATTTTTCCACTGTATCACGTTAACGCTCCTTGGAGCATATAAAGTCCTCGTTCGAGTTATTTAGGGGTGTGCGAGTGTGTTGTCTCCATTAGGCGCTCTACTGGCCGGTAAAAAATCTTCTGGCAAGATATATTATGTGCTGAAAACCAACTTGAGTCATTAAATGACACCCAATATGTATTCTCCACTCATCGCACCATTGTTATCTCACGCCTAGAGATTAAAGTGCTGCTTATTGGCATAGCGGTGAAACGCTTCAATCCCTATCTCACACAGTCCCATCACAGTGCTTGTCTTTTAACAGATAGCATGCCCTGTGTTAATTATAGCCTTCAAAAAGTTATGTCGTGGGGAATTCTCGGCTAATCCACGAGTCTATGCATTCTTATCAACTGTGAGTCGGTTTCAGGTAGCAGTTTCCCAGTTGCGAGGAACGCCCAATATACCGTCTGATTTATCCAGCAGAAATGCATCGGAGTGTCGAGATCCCAAGTACTTAATATGCCATTTGTCTCTCTTGTCGAAGATGGTGTTGTTCGAGCATCTTTGCCGTTGACATTATATCGGGGCATTCAAGGCATCGAATCACTAATCGATCTACATGGCCAACGTATGTTACAGTCCAAATCCAGCTACCTTTAAACGCACACAGGCTTATTTGAGTCAAGAAACACGCCCACTAAAGGGAATGGCCAATATCCGAGATGAACAGAGATACCTGAAATCCGCATCCATCGAGAAAGATGGTCTTCTGCTTGTAAAAGGCCAAGATTCTTTTCGCCCTCTTCACGGAAGTATTGTTGTTGAAACTCAGTTTTTATACGCACCTGCGGCACCTCTGATGCCTTCCCGTCAAACTTGATGTCCACCAGTTGAAACTTGTCGTTCAGGGTTACTTCTATGGCACTTGTCATTTAGAGTTATTTTTATGAAATTTGTTGTTAATCAATTTTTTATCGACATCGCTATAAAATGTTTTCACAGATGTTCCGCTATCCGTAATAATGGAGATGGAACTCCTTATTCAGGTACCTGGTGGTTGTAGAATTACGTCTTTTCTACTTTGCATCGCCGTCACCCGCCTTAATTCCAGGGTGTGATCCAGATATCTCTCTGCAGGTGAAATGGGGATGCAGCGTGACCAGTTCACAGGCGATCAGTTACCCGTGCAAGACCAATACCTTATCTCCCGTCAGCAATTCCAGGCTATTGCAAACCATCCATTCAGTAAGAAATCAAAATGTAATAAAGGTGCCCGACCGCGATATCATCAGATTTCCGTCGGAAACCTTTTTTATCTGTACTACGACCGTTCAAAACATCGTCAACGTGATCACTACCTCATGATCTCAGTCCTCTGTGACTTCTGCGCCATAAAAAGTTTGCTGGATTTTCACTTGGATATATACTGTCTACAAGGTTCATTCATTTGGTTGTTATAAAGTTCCACATTGGGACGTGCCTACTCATCAGCATCCGTCTAAAACCAATGATTCCGACTCCTCAGATGACGACTGCATGAGAACAAATACTAGCTATGTTTAGTTTATGTTTCTTATTGAATTTAATTCAAGTCCGAATATATTTTTTTTTTTCAAATAACGGTTACAGAAGCAGGGGAGGGAGATGGGAGGGGAGAAAGGGAAGAATTATTGCTTACCCTTCATTTAGTTCCGAGCTGGTCAACACGGTTCCAATGAGCCCCACGGATCCACTGTTACTGCAGCTCACTGTATGTTTCTCGTCGGTGTGTGCTACGTAATTAGCGTCATACTGTGTGATGATATTGTACGTCGATCGTCCGTCAACCTGGCGTGAAAAAACATAACGTCTATAGCTTATGCATAAACCTTTACGTGAGCGTAGACATATTTTTGCAATCAATTATATGGAATATATCGGGTACGTGTCAACTTAGGCCAAATGTTTTCTGCTCTTTTTGTTGTTGCTGTTGTTGTTGTTGTTGTTGTTTCTCTTGTTGTTGTTGTCTAATTGTTGTTGTTATAGTGATTTTGTTTTTGTTTCTTTTTTTTTTTTTCATAAAATAAAAGAAGCATCTGATACACTTTTCAAGTCCTTTTGTTATCTGAGATATCTCTGTTGACTATAACTATCTATGGCAAGCCGTTGGACCACTTCTACCTTTATTCTACATAACATGTTGACTTATTTTTACACATGTTGAATATATTTGTACATATGTAGAATTCCTTTTCACACATAAAATAAATGACTATTTTACATATGTAAAAACAAATCATAAATGAATATTTCAACTACGTAGAAAATAATATGTTAAATTATTTTCAACATATGTAAAATACATAATTTATTTCACATATTGGAAAACGAATTGAACATATGTAGAAATACATGAAACACATGTGGAATAAACTTTTATTTAACCCTTTCGCTAATGGACTGTTCAGTATGCATATATATATTGCTGTGCTTAAACACTAAGTATTAGTCAATGGTGTGAGAAACTTTGAGGTTAAAATACTCCATGAATTATTGGAAATAGAGCAGCAATGTTTTATACATCAGTCGCCTATCAGCGTACATTAGCACATGGAAGTTTGTTCATGGTGCCAATTGGCGTACATCAGCAGCGAAAGGGTTAACATATGAGAAAATGTTTTTCTCTAATGTACAAAAAAGTGACGAAAATCTAAACAAAGTCTGCTCACCTTGGTCAATTTGGAGGCACAAGGGTTCACGGCTGGGTCATCACTGAGGCTTAGAGATAATGAGTAACCCTGTAAACCCCCAGTTGTAGTCGGTAACAGTTTGAACACGCATGCGTCAATACCCGATAACATCTCCACGTATACTTTTCCTCTAAAGTCTCCATAAGGGTTTACGTTGACTTGCATAGAATCAGCTGTACAGTCAGTCACATCGACTATGAAATTGAAAATAAAACTGAATGAAAGTCTTGAAATATTTGATCTGTTTTGATTAAAACTGTCACCGTCTCACCTCCACGTCAATGCTTATAAAACGCTTGGACATAAACCAGGACCATCGTGTGTAGTGATATTCAGTAAATTAACGAAAATTGTGCTGTCGTCGTCAGGCAAATTACAGCAGTATACATACACCGGGACTATGTTATGAGGTCATACAGATGAAAATGAATGGAATCCTTATCAAAGGTAGTAACAAATTGAATTATTCTTAAATCTAAACAATTATTCCATTTTATGTTGGCCCACATTACACATTTTAAGCAATTGAATTTCTCTGTAACTGTGATTAAAAATATAGATCCAACACGTGACTTTCTTTGTAGCACGCGATGGCGCAAGATTATCCCCAAATGACACTCATTAACTCTGCGTTAACAGGCTAGATGTAACTTGATGGTTACAAAATGGTTTATTATTTGAAAAGGTGGTCCTATCTTGTAACAACATTCGTATTGGTAACACTTTGTAATGACGCAAGGTTCATAAAAGCTTATTCTCAGTGGTATTCTGCCATCTCACCCAACCTCGTCCCTGTAATTGCTAACTTATACGCCCAGTTGAAAAAACCTACGCATTCACATCTCTTGAAAAGAGGTCCTATGCCATTACAACATTCGTGTTTTGGTGACTCTTTGTAATGACGCGAGGCTATTAAAAGTTTATTTTCTGTGGTATTCTCCCATATCAAACAACCTCGTCTCTGTAACAATTACTTATTTACGACCAGTTGAAAACATAAGGCCTATATAGTATTTACATCATGTTGATCTCATGTTGTTTAGCAAAGGCCACATTTGTTTACGTTTATTTGAAAGTTCATCAATAATTTATATACCTAAACATGTAATTTACCTCTCTTTTGTTGGCAGTTTGTCCCGTAAACTGCCGAGTCACAGTTGCACTGCTCTGCTGCTCCATCTTGAAAGCATGTCCCCGTTCCACAATTTATTACACAGTCAGTTGCGAGCTTAACGGTAGCTATAATCAAAATATGGAAATTCATAAAATTATTAACTTGTTATAAATATACGGCAGCCGGCTGTAGAACGATTTTTGGCAAAACAGTTTACGAACATGACGAACCGGAAGACAAAAGGGCGAAGTTATACTTTCGCGCTTTGGCCTTCCGGTAGAGACCGGAAGACAAAATAGCGAAGTTGCTTTCGTACTTTTGCCCTTTTCTTGAAGGTCGAAACCACAAGACTGCAAAAGTGCAAAACGAAAGCGCGAAACTGCGAGGCGAAACTACAAAACTGTGAAAGTAGAAACAACGAAAGTAGTCTCGCAGTTTTGCCCTGTACTTTCGCGGTTTTGTGGCACACTTTCGTAGTTTTGCCTCGCAGTTTCGTGGTTTCGACTTTTCTAATCTCGCAGTGTCGCTTCTTTGTTTCGTGGTTTTGCCCTTTTGGTCATATTTTTAAAAGAGAAAACTACGAAAGCACGCGTGGCCGCATCCGGCTTCCATACCTGGCACACATACCTAATAATCGGTCCTTTTGGACTTTCGAGTTAAAATCTTGACAGGGCATGACCGTCAAATTTTTTTATTATGGAGGCTGCAATGTGATATATGTTGTCAAGCTGGCTCAGAATGTAAACATCAGCCCAATCACCCCTCCATCAAATAGTGATAAATACACCTTTATGTGACTTATTGAGGCTATAATACTACACTGACCAGAAACTTGCACTCAATTACTTCACATCAATACCAAATACTCCACCAAATACAAATTCCCAGGACCAGAACAAATAATACTAGACAACACGCCATTTTTGCTAAGAACTATATTCGAGGCTCACAAAACGGAAGTCAATAAAAGTGGTCTTCCACCATGTATAAATATCAGTGGTTTTGACAGTTGTGACTAATGACATCATTGGTTGTGGCCAGTGTTTTGGAAACGATTTCGGCGAGATCGCCGCCTGTGCACCGGATTTAGTGGATAACACCGTTGATAGACTTATATATTTACCTAAGAGTCTCTATTCAGAACAGCAGTTGAAGACAGTTTGAAAACACCTGCTTTATCATGTTTTTTTCATTAACGGAATCCCCGGCTGATCTAACATACATTACTTATCCAGAGATTTCTTATCTCTAGTTTATATAGGTTAATATCATATATACATGTTCGATGTGTACAAGATATGGCCACATTCGCATAGTATGGATCTGAATGCAGCTCAGATAAGGATATGCAGATCAAGTTTTTTTTCGCAAGGTTGGCTTGGTCAGCTTAGCTTTGTAAACGTCTCTTTACTTCATTTATCCCAACGCTGATATGCCGCTATGCAGATAGGCTATCTTGACATAGACTGGATTCCACCGCCTCCTCCGACACAAGCTAACTACTTTAGCTTTATACCCTGTCGGGGCTTGCTTGCTTCAGAGAAGTCGCTATAAGTAATATATTTGTTAACAAGAAAATCGGCTCCAGACTAGACTTGTAACGGCTAATGTCCCCAGTATAAAGTTTTCTTCTTCAAGATTTTGCTTTCCGTTTACAATGAAAGAATTTTGGGATTTTAAACTAGAATTTTATCCGCAAACTTCAAACACACGAGGTTGATGTTTGTTGAAGGTATAGGAACAAACATTGCACGATGAAATGGCCTCAGCTTTGCATTTTGTTCATTTTATTCTAACTATCTAGCGGACATGAAGTTTAAAAGAGAGCATATCGACATGGTGTCTTTCATTTTAAATAAGTAAAATATATGGGGATTTTGGGAATTGGTACTGGCAACATTCTGCCTCCTTTGCTGCTTGATAAGTTCAGCACTTGCCATACATATATAATTAGAGTAAATTATTAAAGGAAAAAAACGGGTATTTATTTTTAACTATGCAACACAAATTACATATATATTGCAATAATTTCAGCTACAGACTCGGCTTGTGGCGGCTAAAATTTCAAGTCTGAAGTCAAGTTACTTCAAG
>JARFOD010020588.1:0-10996 GCA_031763545.1 Mopalia muscosa
TCAACATTATAAAAACGGGATGAGATTAAAAGTCCACCATAATTGGTGAGTTACAAAGTCATTCTAAAATATAATCGATTTTTCTTCCTTCATCGAGACATTGACTCTGAGATACACCCCGGCCATCTTGTTTTGCACTTCTTTTATTTGCTGGTCTGTGGCATACGCCACCTTAATTATTGGCGGAAAGTACTGCACGATGGCCTGCATGGCATAGCATAGAGAGTTGTCCGAGTCTCGTCCACTATAGAAACTCTCGCTAAAATACGATTGTTACCAAGTCAGTTTCTACCAAAGTCCATTATGACTGTAACCGGTAAACCCGGAACACTATAGGGTTTCGGAACTGCTAATTACAGGACATATATATTTCGGCTCACCTTATTATTTGTTATCCCCGTTATTCTTAAACGTATATGGCCATACAATAACCTCGGACTGATTCGTTGACTCGCAGGGCCCATATCCATAAAACTACTTTGGTATCTCTTACAATAAATAAAAGCTGCAAGCATGTTTATCGGTACATGAACACCATTTTGCTGAACTTTTAATAATTTCATGTGAAAGGGTATCAGTGAAAGTAATAAAATGTGAACTTAATTTTAATATTTACAAGGTAAAATGACTTAAATTTAGTAAATATTGCTTAACGTTTAGAAGTACTTAAGTGGCTTAATGAATAAGGGCCCTGTCCTCTATATGTCTCGGTTTCACAGAAATAACAACGCCATACAACGCCAGTTATGTCAGAATTGTTGCAGATTTACTCACAATCTTATTCTCGCGAGAGTTTCTATAGTGAACGAGATTAAGACAACTCTCGTACGCCATGCCAGACCATCGTGCATTTATTTCCACCAATATTGGGGTGGACCATTTGTCACAGATCAGCGAATAAACAAATTGCAAAACAGGATGAGCCGGGCGTATCCTCGAGTCAATGTCTCGACGTAGGAAGTAGAATCGATTATATTATACAATGATTGGCCAACTGTTCCGAAAACGGTATTATGACGATACGATAATAAACGGGGGTAAACGTCTATGGCCATTCTTGAAGAAAATCCTTTCGGAACATAGTGGTCGCTCGGTGTCGATGTGTGCAAACTAAGTGCATGCAAGGGCGGTTTGTAAATTTTTAGACGGTTTAAGGCTAATTTAAGTTGGCTTCCTATGTACTCAGGTTTAGGAGTGAGAATAACTTAAATACAAACTAAATTGAATCGATCAACTAATCAATCGATCAATCAATCAATCAACAACCATTGCTTTTTTTTAATAACAGCGCAGGTACCAATTGTCTGTCAGAGCGTGTATCACCCGATGAGATCGGTGTTGTTGGAATTCCTGGTATTATATATGATGTGGACGAAATATGTTACTACACATTCGGATCTTTCTTATGTCGGGTAAGTTTCGTGTAAAATCTATCGTATTCCCTCGAAAGTTTCAATGGTATACGAGACTAAAACTAAGACTCTCGTACGCCATGCCAGGCCATCGCACATTAATTTTCGCCAATATTTCGGGCGACGTTTGCCACAGATCAGCAAATAAAAGAAGTGCAAAACAAGATGGCCCGGGTGTATCTTATGTCTCGACGTAGGAGGAAAAGTCGAATATATTTAAGTTCGTGTTTAATGGGATAGTAAAAGAGTGAGCTATGTGGAGAAAAGTGTATAATTCGGCGGATTCTTTTTGGTAAATTAACAGACATATCATTGCGCGGATGATGGTGTTCACTGTACCTTGGCAAAGTTAACCGACTCCATGTAGTTCCTGGTACCGTAAATTCACGCGCTTTGCCTGGGTTTGTGTTACAATTGGAATTGATTGCTTGTATGTTTGTCTGTTTGTTTCTATACGGTGGAAAATCGGAAAGAAACCTCGATGAATAATTTCAATAGTTGTAAATGTATAGTTTAAACTGAATTGAGTTGGTAGTTTGTGATGTCCAAAATTGGTTAATTTTTGTCTTTGAAAATATGGTGGCATGAGTAGTTTGTTGGGTGCTTTCAAAACGGATTTATTTTTTGCGTAATAATTATACAAATATACATATTATTGTGATAACATACTTGTAAAAGTGGATACTTTTTCAATAATAATTAGTTAGCTTGTTAATTTGTCGTTGAATAATGTGCTACATGTATATAGATATTTTCAATAGCTGTATATATTCTTTCTGTTCCATGTAAACATGATTAGTCCATTCTCTCAAAATATTTGAGGTAACCCATGACAACTCAAGATTAAGATCTATTTACAAACGTCTCTAGGAATTTATCTAGAACAGGAGATGATTTCTCGGTTTTAATAAGCAGACATCCCTTTGTCAAAGAGCTTTATTTTTGGAAATATGTACTTTCTTTACCATGAAAATGGTAATTACCTTCTCTCGAGATGTCTAAAGATTACCCATAACAACTCAAGATTGACATCTTTTTAGAAACGTCTCTAGGAGTTTATCTAGAACATGAGACGATTTCTCGGATTTAATAAAAAGACATCCATTTGCCAATGAGCTTTATTTGTGGAAATATGTACTTTCTTTATACCATGCAAATAGTCATTATCTTCTCTCGAGATGTCTGAAGATTACCCTTACAACTCGAGATTAAGATCTATTTAGAAAAGGCTCTAAGTGTTTATAGAACAGGAGACGATTCCTCGGTTTAATAAATGAGCATCCCTTTGCCAATGTGATTTATTTTTAGCAATATATATCTTTCTCTTTCTGTTTCAGTCATCCTACAACGTCAGTACACTTAGTAGTATATGCATTAATCTATTTTGTGTAGCGGATAACAGTCAATGTACGTCTGTGTTCCCTCCCTATGGCACTCCATGTGGAAATAAAAAGGTAATCTATCGAAAAAGATTCTTTTCAAATTTATTTCACATTTTTTTAAATATTTGATTTATTTCTTATTTTCCTAAACAAAATCCGTCATATATTAAGGATATGCAATTCTAAGAATTTGTACAAAGTTTATCCGTCGGAATCCCATGTATTGGGGGTCATAATCACTCAAGCCTTTAGATTCGGAAAATAACGAATGGAGGAGAGTTGTTTCTGAATTATTATTCGACAGTCATATTTTTGTTGAAGATTTTGGTAAAAAAAATACATTCTGAAATGATCAGTAAGAACAAATATTGCTGTTTGCGAACGCATGGCGAACCCAGTGACCGATTGCTGTATGGAGGACAAATAACCAATTAATCATACTTATCGATATCGATAAATAAATGTTTGATATATCCTGACTGGCATTAATCTTAGACAGATTGCCATGATATTTCAGTTCAAACAATATAATGTACTGTTTTATATGCGAAAGTAACGCAATATGAATGTGAGTTTTTTTTCTGTTTCGCAGTGGTGTGTGGAAGGCGCGTGTGTTTCGTCAGCCAACGCTCTCCCTATGGACGGTAAATCTAAATTATAGTCAATTATTTATGTCGAAGATTCTATATAAAATAATTAAATTGAACCCACTTTCACAAGCAAATCTCAGCTTACGTTAAACGTAAGTACCATGACGACCAGTGCTAGAGATATAGTGTTACTATGGCAGTTACGTTAAACGTAAGTACCATGACGACCAGTGCTAAAGATATAGTGTTACTATGGCAGGAACTTTCAACGTAAGCTAAAACCGCTCTGTGCAATTAGCCACACAGGTCTGGTTTGTTTTTTGTTCGATTGTGGTTTAACGCCGTGCTTTATTTGGCTACTTCACTCATATCACAGCATGCCCGCCCAATGGATGGAGTGATTCACCCCGGACACCATTAGTCTACCAACAAACGATGACAGTACAGGACAATCCCAAGACGCAATACAATAATACACACAAACACAGATAGGTTACTTAAGGTCTTGCTGGACCCTTTGGTCGAATGTCAGAACACCCGTTGTATTTAGTCTATTATACAGAAGTGTTTAAATCTGAACCATATTTATTTATATGTTTTTTGAAAGATGAATTACGCATGATTACATATTTGTGAATGTTGTGAAAATCCAATTATTATTTCTAAAAATATTCCAAAATCAGTAAATGTCAACAGAAAAAAATACACTGCACTTTTCAAGGTTTATTTCTCAAAGTGCAATAACGATAGGACTCAAATAATTAGCTGACCTAGAAGAATAGTCCTTGAACCAATAAACCCTGCCTCAATTTGTTTAAATTTAGATTAGATCGAACACAGTGGATTTTTTGTCTATCCCACCTTGCAAAGTCTTATATAAATGTGAAATACAACTTTCAGAAAACATTTAAAAAAATCAAGGACGATTTATAAATAATGAGACACCGTTTACTAGATCGCATTGTACTCTTAACAATGAGACAAACTTGAAGTTTCTAACATAACTAGTTTTCTATAAACACGCCATGGAAAATGTAGCGTCTGCTTAAAACGGAAGTGCCAGAAATAGGCGATTCAAGTGTTGCCATTTGGATATGATCATGGAAAACTAAATTATAGGCTCTAATTTTAGATGTTTGTTATTGGAATTTCGAATTATTTTTTTCACCAACATATGGTTTGAATACCTAACTTTTTATCCAAGGGATAACAAATATTTGTTTCATTTTGAGCCCAACAGGTCCAGCAAGACCTTAATCTGTATTATTTGTGTGTCCTTAAATTGCCGAAGTGATACTAACTAGGACCCCGTTTCACAAACCAATCTTGGCTCATACGTTAAACCTAAGAACCATGGCAACCAGTACTGGAGGTATTGTGACGTCATGGTACTAAATCTCAACTTAGGTTAAGATCGCTTTATGGAACAATACCCAGAGCTAAAGATATAGTGTTACCTTTACAGTTACGTTCAACGTAAGCTATTATCGCTTTGTGAAACGAGCCTCAGTGGTTTGTATGGAGTAAACTGTCACATACAAGCCACTGAGTAAACATGTTAAAAAACCTTTTTTATGATTAAAACCGTAGGTAGGCCTGATAGGTGTCTCGTTATGTCAAAATGTGGGCGTCACAGGCGGTCCTCTGACGTCAAAGCGGTCAAGATTGGCGGCCATTTTTTAACGTCACAATGGATAAATGTTTGTGAGGTCATATCAAAGCACAACTATACCGAATACTGTGACGTCAGAGGACCGCCTTGTGAAGAATAAATTGCCTCCCTTGTCAACTTCCGATTGGGAATCCATAACATCCAGAAGACGATTGAGGAATAGGGGATTGCTAGGTATTTTCTGAATGATTTATAAACCCTTGGACATGTAAATGAATACTTTTTGAGGTATTACATTTTTGTTTTATTCAGAATCTTGCCCCTTCGGTGATAGTCCTGGTGTTATACAAGATGGGAAACGCTGTACTGATTTAATAGCAGATAATAATATCTGTTATCAGGAACAATATCTTCAACTCTGTTGCCAGTCATGTAAAGACGTGAAACGACCTAATGCAAGTAAGAAGGCACATTCTTTTATCAAATTGTTACCATTTTAAAGCGCAAATAAACAAACAAGAGAGAGCTAGAGTAGAAAGGCTGTAGGGAGAAGTTATGACTTTATAAGACAATATACTTTTGATTTTCACACTTGAGTCAGTTTGGTGTATCATGTTGGTAACCCAAGCAAGGCTAAATTTTTATGCCATGTCGTATCTGAATTTATAACATTCATTATTGTATAATACATATTCTAGAAAATCGTTTCAAAATATATTTTTAATTAATTATAGTTACGAGTCATACTGTCTTTGTGGCGATTATCATGAACATTTATTGAATTATAGTAAAAATTAAAACAGAAACGATATGGCATGAGAAAGTTTTCCATACACAACTTCCAATCTTGAGCTACAAAATTTGCAACAACATCATAATGAAAGCTATATGCGCATTCCGAGTAATATCTTTCACGCCTCTTGTTAACCTCGTTGCGGAGCTGTAAAAGTGACATAGAAAATAAAAAGTATGCTGTTTATTAACTCGTTTGAACAGGTTTGTTCAGCCTATATATATAGGCTCACTTTATTCATTTAAAAAATTCGTTTTGGCTTGATTTGCACATACATGTATAAGGCTATAGATTTATACTGGCATCTAATGAAGAATATTTTAGCCAACAGAATCAAAGGAAATGTCACGGGTAATGAAATGACTGTAAATATCACATTTATAAATGTTTATGGGGTTAACGCTGGGAATAAAGGGAGCTTACTCTCCGGGGGCGCTGAATGCAATGCGGTCCCACGTGATCAATTTGTTGACATCTGTACACAACTGTATTCAAACGCATGAATTTTGTGTGGTATACAATAAACAACCAGTGTAAAATGTGGAAGTATTGAGAATAACAGTTTTAAAAAAGCCTGTAGCTTAACAAAAGAATCATGCCCCAAGCAGGCGTTTGGATGATATCTTGATTACAAGCCGGAAAAACAGCAAAAATCAAGTTGATTTTAAGATCAACAGAAAGATCTTTAACAGAATATAATATTTATTTTTTAAATTATAAATAGCATTTACTAATTCCTCTTTGTTTTTATGGTGCTGAGTCCATTGATCTTCATCGACGTTTGACTTAAAAATTTGTAGGCCCAAAACAGTTGTTTCTCTCATTTAAACTAGGGTTCAAATTTACCCCCCAAAGTCAAACAATCAAGATTAAGTCAAGCCGTTTATGGGCGATATATAATATTTTTACTGCAGAGAAAGTAGATTTCGTTTGCAAGCTACAAAAGGTAAATAAACCAGTAACAAATTAGTTAAACTCTATTCGTAAAACACACATATTAAAGGGAATTTAGAAGTTTTGTTTCCTCCCTGAACACTTCAGTTGCTTTTATTTGGGAATCCTCAATCTGGAGATGACAAAAAAGATTTAAATCAACATTGTCTCAAGCTTTGAACAATATTGAAATATATCTTTATATAATCCTGTTTATTGTTTTTTTTCTTCTGTAAAATGGGCCTTCTCGGCATCATCGTTTTAAAATGTATTATTATTATTTTTAACTTGCACCATTAATAATATTTTAATTCAGAGTATATATGATATATGGTAATGAATACACAACCCAATCTACCTTTAACCTTAATCTTTACATTTTACTGTGTTTGTCTAAATCAGTTATTTGCTAATGATATACATTGTATACTAGTATTGGAAACAGGTTGCGCCGTTTAATGAATAAATATGATAGTTTATATACAATAATTATAAAGAATCTAATCTGCCTAATCCGCCGAAACCGCAATGTATACCTTTCTGTGACAAAAAGCAATGTATATATGTAAATCTGAATGCACAGTTATTTGCCAATAAAATATATATGATCACATGTAACTATAGAAATGCTTGCTAGTCATTTGTATTATTGATTGTAGAGAACTCCTGCTATTTCATTGTCCTATTTCTTTTTTAGCTTGTATGTACGGTGATAAAAGTATTCAGTGCAAAGGCATAGCGGCATGGCAGTGTTATGGCGATCAAGTGCCAGAACTGTGCTGTGAACGGTGTCCTTATTTGGAATTTGTACCTCCAAAACCGGGTAAGTTGTAGGCTACAACGTTATGTTAGCATTGATCTTATACACCAGCAGTGTGGAGGGCAAGATTTTGTACTCTGGTAGCGTACAAGGTGTAGCTTTGTGTAAATCTGTACACCGGCAGTGGGGAAGGTGTGATTTTGTACACCGGCAGTGTGGAAGGTGTGATTCTGTACACCAGCAGTGCGGAAGGTGGGATTTTGTACACCAACAGTGTGGAAGGTGGGATTTTATACACCAGCAGTGTGGAAGGTGTGATTTTGTACACCAGCCATGCGGAATATGGGATGTTGTACACTAACAGTGTGGAAGGTGTGATTTTGTACATCAGCAGCCGGGAAGGTGTGAATTTGTACACCAGCAGTGGGGAATATGTGATTTGTTCACCAGCATTGTGGAAGGTGTGATTTTATACACGGGCCGTGTGAAAGGTGTGATTTGTACACCAGCAATGCGGAAGGTGTGATTCTGTACACCAGCATTGTGGAAGGTGTGATTCTGTACACCAGCATTGCGGAAGGTGTGATTTGTACACCAGCAGTGCGGAAGGTGTGATTTTGTACACCAGCAGTGTGGAAGGTGTGATTTGTACACCAGCAGTGCGGAAGGTGTGATTTTGTACACCAGTAGTGTGGAAGGTGTGATTTATACACCATCATTGCTGAAGGTGTGATTCTGTACACCAGCATTGCGGAAGGTGTGATTTTGTACACCAGTAGTGCGGAAAGTGTGATTTTGTACACCAGCAGTGTGGAAGGTGTGATTTGTACACCAGCATTGCTGAAGGTGTGATTCTGTACACCAGCATTGCGGAACGTGTGATTTTGTACACCAGTAGTGCGGAAGGTGTGATTTTGTACACCAGCAGTGTGGAAAGTGTGATTGGTACACCAGCATTGTGGTTGGTGTGATTCTGTACACCGGCAGTGTGGAAGGTGTGATTTTGTACGCCAGTAGTGCGGAATGTGTGATTATGTACACCAGCAGTGTGGAAGGTGTGATTTTGTACACCAGCATTGCGGAAGGTGTGATTTTGTACACCGGCAGTGCGGAAGTTGTGATGTTGTAAGCCGGCATTGACTAAGACCGGACATGTCAACCACATGATAAAATACAAAGACACCGCATGATGCCTAATAAATTAAGACCAAATTTCCATTGGCGTGTCCTAGTGAGCAAACTTGGGCTGTCCTACTGTAGGCCTACAGGTTATCACGTCCTTGTGTTGTCCTTATGATGTCGGGATTAACATTGTCCATAGAGGTCTTGATCTTCCGGGGACCGCAGTTCCTTGACGTCATAGAATGTCGTATGACGTCACGGTTATCTCATACCAACATAGCAGAAATGTTGGTTTGGTTCAACTTTAAAGTTTGATTATAACATTATTGAACAGAGCTCAGCAGAAAACGAGGTCCACTGGTTAAGAGCGCAATTCAATTGTATTGTTGTGTTAGCATTTCAATTTACCTTTGGTCGTTATATAAGTGTTATACCCTTAAGTTCGACTTGAAGCATGATTCAGTCAATCAATTATATCCTTTTTCGACTACAGTTGTAAAAACAAAAGCAAAAATGTATGCTTGTAACTTATATAGGGACCGGATATAAACTGAATTAATTGAAGACCAATATTTGTCTTTCCGAATAAAAAAAAAATGAAAAGTTCTTTATTTCTGACTGCACGTGAACCACAAGCAGCATTATTGACATATTATTGTTGATTCGGAGTTTTACGCCGTACCTAAAGTTATTCCACTCATATGGCGATTTACAACTCCGATCTGATTGAACGAAGTCACCATAGACTTCATTGCAAGACGTCAGGTATATGAGGGAGTCACATGTTGTGGCTCCGACAATCGCGGTTTTCCACCGTACTAAGGCTGTGTACAGTGTGAAGTGGCCAATCCGTCCGGTTGTCATATAATTGAAATACCTTTGAGTACGACGTTAATCCCCAATCAAACAAACAAACAAACTTAAGGCACGAGGGCCACGGGCGGCTCTGTCCAACGGCCAGTATTTTAATATAGAATTATGATAAGTAGGCCTACGATGTAAATAACACTGGTTGCACATATCAGTATTTATGTATTTTATATATGAGTGCTACTTATAAGTAAAATGTTCAAATAAACGAAATAAAAATTTTCTTTTTCTGTGCCCAGGATGTAAGTATGGGAACAGAATTCCGGGATGTGGCGCTATATCCCTCAGCCAGTGCTATAGCAACTCCACAGAGATAAACTGCTGCGAAAAGTGTGTGAAAAACCAATCCAATCCACGTAAGCTTTCTTTAATGTGATTCAGCTGTTTGTTTATATTTATTGCTGGTAAATTGTAGTTTTGGTTTAGACTATATCAGCGAGACTTCAAGATAAAAACATGTTTGTAACGTCAGGATAATTGATCATGTAAGTTGTCACTACAACGTTGCCTTATAATTTCTCAACAGAGTGTTGTGTAGAGCAAGTCAGGAGAGGTTGGGCAATGAAACATTGACCCAAAGTTTGTTCACGAAAACATCAAAGGCAGGCAACGTTGTTGAATTCTTTGCTGCATATATGAAACAGATATTTGCATATGAAACATAGATGATTTTATGTTAGGTAATTAATAAACACGCACGTATTTATCTTAACAACATTTGTTCATATACAAGAAAATGAAAACAACGTCAATTTGCCAAAGACCAATCCTTCTCTTTATTTCTTCTCTTCTGCTGTTCATCATTGTTAATGCATATGTATACTCATTGAAAATATCCGTCTTTTTGTTATGATTTCTTTTTTAAACTTTCGAATTCTTCTACAGTATGTCCTTATGGAGATAAGAGTGAACAATGTTCTGGCATTAAAAGGATACAGTGTTATAACCCCGATAACTTTAACCTGTGCTGTGAAACGTGTCCTAATCTGAGAATTGGACCTGATGGTGAGTATAGCTAAACGCTTGTCACAGTGCAATATGTATTAATGGCTTCAACGGAGTCGGCCTATTTGTGCAGGTTTGATTGGTCCGCTATTTCGTAATTTAGTCTCAACCGATCAATTTGTCGCAAATAAAGCTAATCCCTTCAATATATAGCACATGATATACTCACAATACAGCTAGATGCCGTTTGTCTTTCAGATTCTCGGTTTTTCGTCAAGTCATTATCCGCGAAATGCTTTTTTATTCACATGCAGTGTTAAGACATGCAATCCAACTAGCCCAACTAGCCAATGTAATTCTTAACTTCATCCATCCTTTTTAGCGTATATTATCCGCAAATTATTGCAAGCTTGGCAAATAAAACACGTCTTTAGCCACCATGTTTTCAAATATATATTTATATTTCTAAAAGCAATCACACTGGCACAGGAATTTAGAGGAAAATCGAAAAATCATCTTATGTTCTAGATAACTCCCAGAGACAAGTTTCTAAATAAACCTTAATCTCGAGTTGTGT
>JARFOD010020599.1:0-10996 GCA_031763545.1 Mopalia muscosa
ACTGTGAAGTGGATAACCCGTCGTCATATAAGTGAAATACCCTTGAGAACGGTGTTAAACCCCAATCAAACAAACAAACAAATTGTACCCATGTCACACTAGAGGATCATTCATTTAGTATGTACTGCATAGGTGAGGAAATGTAGCTATTTGTATTGTACAGGGGCGTGTAGTTATAATATTACACTTTTCAAAGCCGGGTTTCCACCATAATAAGGCTCTGTACAGTGTGAAGTGGACAATCCGTTGTCATATAAGTCAAATACCCTTGAGTACGACATTAAACGCCAATCAAACAAACAAACCTTATTTACCTAAGGGGGCAATAGTATCTTGTCTATGATGTGTGACACTTGACATTTAGAATCCCATTTCAACTTTATCGATATTCTGTACATAAAAGCTCTACAGCTTGTATTCTGTTTGTATTAAATCTTTTTCATTTTTTTACGACAGGTAGATGATCTGTCACTCAGGGACAACTCCACCCACTGTATGGTAACCATGGTAAAGCGGATTGGCGACCTTGAAAACAAGTCTGATGTATTTCATGAGCTGATTTCTCAAGGTCTCTTGCCAGAGGTCAAGGCTGGTATTCGTCACAAAAAAGAGGTCAGTCTAGAAGTTTAAACTGATAATATTGAAATGTGCTATAATATAAGTTTTTGCCTACTTTAGGTGCTATTATAAAACAACTTTATGATATTATATTTAACTGAATATACACCTCCAAGAGTTTTTCTGAACACTGTTAATATTGCATAGAATGGAGAGAAGATTCAATTAAAAACTTTTAATGAATCCAAACCTGTAAATCACACTTTAAGAAATGCTCAAGTTAAAAAAAAAATAAAACCTAGACAAAATTAGAAGTTTGAGACAAATACACATTGAGATAAATGACACCAGAAGTTTGACACAATGCAAATATATTTCCTTCTACCAACTGCACAGTTTAAAAATGTATCCTTAAAGTTAACCACAGTTATCTATTTTTTCTGTTCTTATTCACCATAATTGTCCACATTGATTTAGACGGGTTTTAATACATTACTTTCTCTTTTCCTCTAGGGTGTACGTCATGAGTTTATTTCTCTGCTGGCTGTCATGGTAAACACATTCCCCAATGACCACAGGTTCTCTGATCTTACTCCACTCACAGACAAAGATCTGGAAGCAGATTTCTTTGAAAATATCAGACATATACAGGTACATAAAAATAACCTTACTTTGCTTTATTCTTAAAATCAGGATCAATATGTTTCATTATGGCCAAATGTTATGTGGCTGTTTGTACCAGCTGCCTTAAGGGGATTCCCCCAATTAGTTGTATTAACAAGTTGTTAGCAGCTAACAAATACTGCGTTGATTGCTGTAAATGATATGATTCAAAGAGCTCTGAAACATTCAACAATAAGCAGAATTGGACTCGTTAGCTGTTAGAAATTAATGTATCCACACAGTTAAACTCAATTGAATATTGCAAGTCAGTAGTAACAAGCGACCCAAAGATACATTTTGTAAATAGTTTAGCGTGATTGATAGTTTGGTTTTTTTTTTAGTAAACTTAAGATTTATTCTTTTATATTATTATTATTGAAGCATTGTATCCTCATTTTTTTAATAAAGTTTATAATTTGATTTTTTTAGACTCATCGGCGGGCTCGTGCCCTTCGTCGGCTTATCAAACATCTTCAAGGTCACCGAATGAAGTTGGAGTTCATTAACAACTACCTCTTACCTTTGACCTCAGCTTTCCTGTTAGACGAGTCTTACATAAAATACAACAGTCTGCAGGACGCTGCAGTGGATGCCATGGGAACGCTGTGCCAATGTTTACCATGGAGACATTACCTCACACAACTACGATTCTATCTGACACTACTGCCAAAGAAACTCAACATCCAAAAGTTGCTGATAAGGTACATTTTCCCTTTTAAGCAATATTTGTACTCCAGGATCAGCATGTATAAGATAGAAAGACTTGGCTTGGATATCAACTTCTTATTTTATTGAATACAACATTTTGATCTCCAGAGATCAAATCCAAGTAAAAGTGAAAATGTTACATTATGTACTTGAAATTTATCCATACCAAGTCTTTCCCTCTTATATTTTTTAAATGTAATCACACTGGCACTTGGATGTCGATACATCAAAATCGATGAATAATCTCTAATTCTCATGTACTAGATAAACCAATATGTACTTCCAACTTTCAAATGCCACTCAAAGAAGGACCAGTGTGATTTGCCCTGTGTTGACCGATTAGCTTTTCATGTAATCACTGTAGCATATTTGTTTGCCTATTGATATATCATGCACATATCAACTTAAACACAGTAACTATAATTTAGGCATATTTATATATTTATTACCATTAATTTGTTTGCTCCAAGTGAATTCATGCAAATGGTAAGTGAGCCCATGACCATGGTTTAGTGGCTAGCAAGTCAGCCTCATAATCCTACGTCAATGTACTGCATGCTCACGGTTCTGGTTTGTTTTTCTACCTCCAGTATATGAGTGAGTGACACCATGTACACGTAGGTTTGGCAATCGTATCGTTGATTTGTATGGGGTTACCTCTGAATAAGGGCAGAATTATTTAAGTATTTTTAGGCTTTGTGCTACGGAGAACATTAAATCTACAACAGAGCAATTGTACATTATAATACTTCACATTATGGTTGTATTGATATTCACTCGTTAGGAGTACACATCGTCCTGTAAGTGAAATACCCCAAAACACGGCGTTAAACACCAAACACTCACTCTTCAAAGTTTTCTACCATATTAAAGTAAGGGACAGAAAGAAAGGAACAGTCCATCATAATATATAGGTGTTAAATACCCTTGAGTACTTCGTTAAACCCAATCATGCAAACGAATAAAAACTAATCACACATTGATAGCGCAGGTGGTTGGAGGGAGCTTTATGTTGCCCTGGGGTTCTCAGAGCTAAAGGGGAACAGGAGGCCGATCTGTTTGTGGTGTCTGTATCGTGTCCTGTTGCTGTCGTGCTGTCTTTGTTTATTGCCAGTGGTGTTGAGGGGGGGTCCTTCACCCATTGAGCTGGCACGTTGTCATATAAGTGAAATACCCTTGAGTACGACGTTAAATCCCAATCAAACAAACAAACACATTAATAGCATATCTGTGTAAGGTTCAATATAGGATTTATTATTGTACTATAACAATTGACATTATGGTTGTGTTGCTGTTCACTCGTTAGAAGTACACATCGTCCTATAAGTGAAATACCCCAAAACACAGCGTTTAACAGCACACACTTCTACCATATTTAAGTAAGGGACAGTAAGGAATGAACCATTCATCATCATGTATTGGAGCTAAAAATCCTTGAGTACTATGTTAAGCCCAACCATGCAAACAAATAAAAACTAAGCAAACATTGTTAGCATGTCTGTGTGAGGTTCAATATAGGATTTATTTTTACATTTTGCAGGATTATTGTGGCTGTCTTAGATGCTTTCCATTTCGATCTGTCTAAGAGTACATATGAAATCAGTAAAGCTCCCAGAGTCACCAACACAGTGAACAAAACTCCAGAAGGTAAGTATTTATTCATACTTTACTGAAAGAAATCATATTAATAAACTATAAATTATAAATTGCTGTTAATAATACTTTTTGGCAAAAAAATATATGTGGTTTTGTTTGTTCAAGATTGAAATCATTTAGTCTGAGGGTCTCAGGGTAGACCAGTATTATTTACTGACTGAGTTGAAGTCAATGTATTCTATACCCTCAATAATAACGTTTTATATATATATATTGAAGTATTGTCAATATTTTTTTTAAAAATTATGGTCATTTTTATTTAGAAAAAAAGTGACAATTATTAGTTTGTTGCATCTTAATAAGAACAGTAGTGGACTTGTGTATTGCATTCAATAATATTGTTTGTATTCACAGGAGATGTTAATACTGATGTTCCTGAAGATATGCTTGTTGATCAGGCAAACTTACAGACAGACGAACAGAGTGATGAGATGCCCTTCAGTCTGCTGGAGAAAATGATATGTTCCCCTGAGCAAGCCAGTAAAATCCATTCAGTCATCTTGAAAACAATTCTACCCCAGCTTCATAAATCTCTTACTCAGAAGGTATTTTCTTTCGTTTTGAAAGTGCAAAAGATAAGTTAATTTGACACTATGTGTTGTTTGATCATTTCCTGATTTTACTGAATGCAACTTGTAGATGTCTATAAGTATTAATAAAAACTTGTTTTCGTCTGACAAATCGCGTTTAAAAGACGTGTTTTCAACGTGTTATTTTTGTTTTTTAATTTTAATATTGATAAAAATCGATTTAAAAAAAATGAAAAATATAACACATTTGATTGGTCAGAAAGTGTATAACAAGGGCGTATTGATTTTAGACGTTAACGCCCACTATTGGGAAGATTTGAATGATCTTAATTTGTGATATCTTTTAATTGAAAGATAATTGTTTGTTATGATTTAACACAATTAACTTAATTCAATACCACAAATGACCACAACAGGGCAAGAACACAGCAGGTGTTCCCTTTGAAAACAAAGATTTTGGGAACAACTTATCTAAATGAAACTATTTTTCTTGTGGACAGGTCCGAAGTGAGGGTGAACATAAACTAGCCCGTAGTAAGTATGCGGAGGATGATGAAGTGTTGAGAGTCCCTCTAGCTCTAGCCATGATCAAACTATTACAGAATCTCCCCAAAGGATCTTTATATCAAACATTGCCCAGGTAAGATGGATTAATGCGTGGCAGTTAACGAGATAAACACCTCGGATAATCTTCCTGTGAATGCATACACCAAGTGTTTATAAATCAGTGAAATAAGTGGATAGCTCTGGTTTTGATAACAGTACCATACTCATCGTTGAAAATGCCTTCAATCTGACAGATGGGCATAGGTATTCAGTGTCATTTGTCAAAAGGGATTGTTATATTTTTATATCTTCATTGTTAGTCCAGGAAGACGTTCTGTTTGAGATGTCTTTTGATTTGATATTACATCTTGTGATTGTCCTGTCTTGTATTTGATTGTTGCCATCACCCATTAGGTTAGCACCATGTCATATGAGTGAATAACTACAGATTTTAACCTGTATCAAACAATTCATTATGAACCAAGCCATAGGTGTTTCTATTGGAATAGACTGTAGGTATGCCCCTTGTCTAGCTATTAGTTTGTTTTTTTCACTCTTCAGATTGACCTGAAAGTCAGTATGTAGCTTTCTTATGACAATTTAAATATTAAGTGTCCAATATTTTATTTGCAAATTTATCTCCATTTTTATTATGTTTTAGAGTTATGGACGTCCATATTACTAAGTGGTACTAATTACCTTAATTTATTGTCTAATTCTCTAATTGAGTAAAGTTACTGAGGTATTATTATAGTGCTAGTTAAACCTTTCAGAGGCATTTAGAAGCTGGTTGAATTAATAACCAAAACTTGTTTACGGATAACAAATTCAATTCATCATATTGGGAACTTTGGGAACAGATTATAGTGCTGTTGTCGAGCATACTGAAGCACCTCAATATTTTGCACAGTTATCAGGCATGCTGATGCTATATGCTTAATAACGATGCTAGTATTGTACCAAAACGTCGTTTTCAACTAGATATAAGCTATTATCCCTAAACAAACCTTGTCTTATGGTCTTATGATAAGAAGTAATTTGGAAATTTCATTTGATTGCAGTGTTTTGATGAAAGTTTGTCATTTCCTAAAGTCCCGTTCCAAAGATGTACGGGAAGTTGCCCGTGATACCCTTGTAAAGATGGCCTCCTCACTCGGTACACATTACTTCTCTTATATTCTGACGGAAATGAGGTCAACTCTAAAACGAGGCTATCAGGTAAATAAACAAAAAAAGAAGTAGAATATACATTATAATGCTTGTTAATATAGAATATTGGGACTGTAAAAGCGGTTTACAAATGTATAATAAAATATTTTGGAAATCTTTTTCGCAGCTTCACGTACTGACATACACAATCCACGCCATTCTGAGAGCTCTTCACACCTCCGGACAAATGAGCACTGGAGATTTAGATGGGTGCATACCAAGCCTTATTGAGGTAAGTAATTACATCATCAGTCCTCACCAGACACTCTTGCAGAAAATATCTGATTTCAATTCCAATCAGTCTGACTACAATTCTTGCTTGTCAACATGATTTTAAAAAAAGGGGTTAGTGGAAATTCCTCTTCTGTCTTTAAATAAAATTCCAACACTGTATGGGAAGAGCAAATCGTCTGCTCATTCATTGAAAGAGTTCAATACAGACCTGCCTACCTGGTGTATTTTGGAGTATTTTGTATAGACAGAAACTAATATTCTGTCCTATGCCATAACACAAAAATACACAAAATTGTAGGAAAATATTCAACAATTTTTTTTATGAGTTCTGTAAATATAATGTTTAATAATAATCATAACTAGTGAAGTTATTATTGATTTGTTTATGATGTTGCTGTCAGGTTTTCAATGAAGAAGTGTTCGGTCAGGTGGCAGAAGAGAAAGATGTTCAGGGCATTGTGGGTAAATTGATGGAAGCTAAGAGCAGTAAAAGTTATGACTCTTATGAACTAGTTAGTGTTTTGTGTGGACAGGATTCTATTGGGGCTTTAATACGACCATTAAAAGAGGTAAAATTTGCAAAATTTTTTCATTATTTTTCATTTACTCGATATAAATTTGTTTTGTATCGCAAAGAAATGATCTAACATGTAATGGTTATAATGTAAATTGTAATAAGTGTATATATGTGTTTTATTCATTGAGGGCAATGTAAATAATTTCACAGATGAGACGATAAAAGCATTCACAGCTTAAAAGATAACAAATGAACATGTTTGTGTTGGGGCAATCAAAGTCATTGTGTTTGTGCTGTCTTTGGTATGTATTTTGGGGTTGTCATTTCTTGTCATTGTCTGCTACTAGTGAGCCTCAAATATGCAAATGGGAGCGTAGAAGTCACATAAATATATTGGTATATTTCACAGATTTTAGACAATACAAAGAGTCACAAGTCTTCAAAGAAAGCCCAAGAAATTTTGAAGAAGGTCTGTAAGGGGTTGCTGGAGAACAAGGGTCTCACAGAGGAGATTTTATTGGTGTTTATCCACGGACTGACCAGTGAGACACTACCTGTACTGTTTGACCATAGCCAGAAGTAAGTTAACTCTCCTAGAAATGAGACAAAACTGGTGTATGCCATAATTACAGTTTACCAGGGACTATGATATGCAATTAAAAGTTCAGATTTATTTTAGTCATCTTATAAGAACCTCCCTCTCCATTCGACTATTGTTTGAAAATTGCGTATTGATAGCTCATTAATTTCATTGTTACTCATTAAACTGTCAAATATGTTAAGATTTTTTTCTTAAGTCATGTGGAAGATGAAAGATGTAATTATTCTAAGTGAAGTTGGCTTCATTTTTGAAAAAGTCTTCTATTTTGACATTTAATTGCCTCAAGATTGATAAAAAAGTGATACTCAGTTTGATGAAATATTTCCCTTTTCTATTTCTTGAGCAGCTCCTTTGTATAATTAAAAGCATAGCCATCTATTTAACCTGTTTTTACAGTTCTGTTTCATCTTTCAACCTGGCTCTGTGGCTAAGTAGAGTATAATTGGAGTATATTGATGCTGTCAGTTATGGAGGAACACCGCTTTTTCAACAGAGCAGTTGTTTCAAACTATTCACATTATGGTTATGTTGCTGTTCACTTTATGGAAATACAACACTGTCAAACAAGTGAAATACCCTTTAACATGGTATAAAACAATCAATCAATCAATCAATCGATCAATCTTTCCACCTTTATTACACAGAGAAAAGGCTACTCAAAAGATAGAACAAAAACCTGGTCAGAAACCACCAAGTTGTCTCCTCTTGACTAAAGCTGCTCCTAGAGGGGGCTTTAAGCCTAAATCAAGTCGAAAAACAAATTCTCATATTATTGTGGAATTTGGACTGCAGGTTAGTTATAATTTGTTTGTTTTTTTTAACTGGGATAGAGTACATTTTGAGAGGTTTTGGGTCAAGCTGCTTCCATATATTAATTTTGAATACATTTGTGGACTATCATGTTAGGAAAACAGAAGGGTTTCTAGAACATTTTTCCAGGTTCCTATCGCAACTTCATCAGGTAAAAATAATAACCATTATGAAAATAGTAATACATTAATATGGGCACATAATATTTTGGGCACCCATAAGTCTTCCGGAACCAAATTGACTATAAAAACACCTCTGTTCGTAACTTAACTCATGTTTTCTTAGCTTGTATGATTCTTACCTTTGTTACTTGTTCTATAGAGCTGGAATATGTTATTACTATACAACTGTTTGTTGGGAGTGTATTCTGAACGGTTTGGTACATTTTAGTATGCTTCATCTATTGAATCATATTTCAGCTGTTCCAACTGTTGTTGAAGAAGTGTCGTTTAGTGGCCACGAATCTGACTCACCTGGAGATGTGTGCACCTTTTATCCCTGTTTTAGCAGATTGTCTCACCTCTAAACATATCAAGGTAAGATACCTCAAAACATATCAACATTAAACATATTTAATTAAAATTATACAAGGCTGTTTGTTTTTTTGTTTTTTTTTTCATTTTTAAAATTAAAAAATAACTTCATAAAAAATAACCTACATTAACAGAAAATCCTCGGATAAGACCATCCACATATACTTAGAGCCATAAATAAAGAGTGGTGAAAATAATCTCTTGACATTTGTACTTAAACAAATGATGAAAATGTCCATTTTCAATTAACGCTGAATGTACCAAATGCCTTCTTTTTTTTTTTTTTAATTGTAAAATAGCATAAAATTGTGGAAGATAAATCATTCATTTTCCATTCCTTATTCTTCAATTGAAGATTGATTGTATAACACTAAAATTCAATTAAATATTCTAACCTTTTTCTGATTGAATTTTATTTTTTTATTCAGGTGACCTCAGTAACGCTGCGGTGTTTGTGTTGGTTGTTGAAATTCCCGATCCCTTCCATTGAGTCGCACATTAATAAAATAGCCAATGAAATGTTTGTTCTGCTGAAGAACTATGCCTCAGCTGGAGCAGCCAAGGGAGATAATAAAGAACTTGTATCAATGTGTTTTAAGGTACAGGGTTTGTTTCTTCTCCAAAGATTATGAAAAACCTTTTGTACCTGGTCCTATTTGGTAGTTGAAAGCAGCAAGCACCAGAAAATGTAATTGTTCACCTCTATTCTGTATATATGTGTTATGGATCCTTACTTCAATGTTGTTTATTTTGGATTCGTTACCATGTCAATTGGTAAATTGTGCTTAAATGTGTCAGTCAATCAGTCTTAATGACATAGTGAATTGATTATTTGAGCCGAGTTTGTTTGTATTTTATGTTGATGTGGGTAAATAAATCCGATCTTGAATACCTTTATTATCAGGCTGTGACAGTGTTAGTGAGAGATGTGAAGGTGTACACATTAACAACAGACCAACTGAAAGTACTGATCAGTTTCTGTGAAGAGGATATCCATGACTACGACAGACAGGGAACTGCCTTCACGCTCCTAAAGGTCACCATTCTGCTATATTCTTACATTACCAGACTTTGAAAATAAGTTTACGTTATATTGATATATTTCTATATAAGCAATCTCACTTGAAAAGATTATTTTAATGTATTGATATATATTAGAAATAAATGTTTACATTCAATCTAAACGAAGACCAGCCAAAGGAAATTGTAGAAACTATATCTTACATGTACATTTTCATATCAAGATTGAACTGAACTGAAATAAATAATAATATGCAACTTAAAATAGTTTGAATATACGGAGGAATATGATTGGCCCTTCCCTCTATTTCGGAACTGTGGATAAAACACACTCAATATTGTATTATATGAGGATGATCAAAGTTTTTTTTTTGACTGCCTGTAGGCTATTCTGTATAGAAAACTAGTGTTACCAGAGATTCATGAGCTGATGGGGAAGGTGGAGAAGATGGCCTTGACCTCAGAATCACCTCATGTTCGTTTACAAAGTAGACAGGTAAATATAGTTTTCATCTCTGTGTCCTAGTGTTTAGCAGTCTACAACAAAAAATCCATTACTATGCTCATCTAACTTCATATCCATGGCTTTTGTAGGCTAGTATTCAAAATAGTTCAAGATACTATCAAGCTAAACCTGTTTCACTAAAACATTATCTTTTGCCATTAAATTCTGTTGCATTTGGTCAATGAATTCTTTTTCCTAAAAGACGGAATTGTTTGATATTCTCCCATCACATTCTGAGGTCTTCAGTAAATTAAGATTATTTTACTATTGACATTACCCCACTCGCATTACCTTATTGGCATAAGATTACTCACATTACATTACTCGCATTATATTACTCGCATTACATTACTCACATTACCTTATTGGCATTACCTCACTCACATTACCTCACTCACAATACCGTATTGACATTACCCCACTCGCATTACCTTATTGGCATTACATTACTCACATTACATTACTCACATTACCTTATTGGCATTACATTACTCGCATTACAATACTCACATTACCTTATTGGCATTACATTACTCGTATTACATTACTCACATTACATTACTCACATTACATTATTGGCATTACCTTACTCGCATTACCCCACTCACATTACCCCACTCCCATTAGCTCACTCCCATTACCCCACTCCCATTACCCCACTCCCATTACCTCAGAGTTAGAAAAGAGCTTCCTGTTTTTTTTATGATCACTCTCATCCGTGGTCCGTCCGTCCGTCCCTCCGTCCGTCTGATCACCAATGCTCAGAAACTATGGTTCGGACAAGATTCAATGAATTCTTTTTCCTAAAAGACGGAATTGTTTGATATTTTCCCATCACATTCTGAGGTCTTCAGTAAATTAAGATTATTTTACTATTGACATTACCCCACTCGCATTACCTTATTG